>JANRGW010035634.1:0-25613 GCA_024733675.1 Psilopsiagon aymara
ATGACAAGAGAAATACAAGGGAAAAGAATACAACAGCTCACCACGTATACCCAGCCCGACCAAGCCAGTGCACCCCCTACCACCCTTTCGGTGGTGATTTTTTTTTTTAGAATTATCTGTCCAAACCTACTGAAATTGTCAGAAATTGGTCATAAGGATGCATGTGCAAAAATTCTGACAGCATGATTAAATACTATATTGAGTTTCTCTGAGTCTTTCATTATTTTGGCCATATGTCATACTGTCGTAAATGGGAGCATAGAACTTCAAAACAGATTTTTCTCTTTGCATCAGGAGAGAACACAAAACTTCACTTCTTAATGGGAAAAAATTGCATGGCTTTGAAGGATAATGAAAAAGAATTCTAAATACTTTCAGCATTCATTTTAATATGAAGTGTCTTCTCTCTAGAAAAACTTTGAACCAAAGCCTCAAATTTTGTATTTTTTTTTTCTCAGTAGTTGATTTTTAATCAAATCTGGTTTTGATTTAGGAGATTCATTGGCTTTGCTCAGTTTAGAAATAATTAAATCATACCCGTCTATTATTGCCTCTTTGTTGAAAATGTTCCCTTCTGCCTCCATTAGGCTTGTACCCAGTTGCTCACATCTTTCCTCACTGGCAGTGATTGTTTCATGCAGAGAGTCCAGCTGTTAGGCCATAATATCATTGTCCCATTCTATCATATTCAATGAGTTCTGGAAAGTTAAATCACTTCTGAAGCCTACCTTGAGGAGATATCTAAAGATAACTTTGCATATATAGGGCAAGATGCTTTTACTGGTAAAAGTGCCTTTGCTCTGATTTTCAGCAATTCCAAAGGCAAGTTTCACAGATACCCCACATGGGAAAATGCAGCTAACCAAATCTCTTGTTTCAATTTGTGAAAACACTAATTTTATATTGCAGTCATGGAAACTGACACTTTTACATATTTTATTTGCAAGAAAATATTGTCCCTGTTACTACAGAAGGCTAATCTTTCAGGGTTTCCTGAGGCCAGTCAGCCACATTGCAGTTTACTTAATTTAACTGGAGCCAAAATCAGCAATGATGACTGATTTTATATAGTTTTGACCTCAAACTTGACATGCTTGGAATTTTTTTTATTTGACCTGCTTTGAAAGTTAAAACTGATTGGATGGCCAAATTCTGATCTTGGTAAAAGGGATTCTTAACAGTATTGAGTGTAAAATATTTTGAAAGGTTTTATATTTTAAGACATCATGACACACAAGTTATTGTTATTACCATTATTATTAAATAAGTTTAAGCAGCGCTAGATTTTAAGTGTAATGGTCTATTATAAGTTTACAAAAAATGTCATATCTTAACCTTTATAGAACTTGGAGATGACATATTGCTCACTTAATATTCTTCACTCACACTGTTGAAGACCTAAGGCAGCTTGTTATCTGAGGTGTATTAACCAGCATGACAGAGACTATAGGGATATTTTGACACACGTCAAGTCAGGGCAATAGCTGCATTACCCAGGCAGCATAAGGAGATGATTATGAAATTCTACTGTATGCAAACCTGCCACCATCTGAAATAGAATCTGATTTTTTACAGAAAAGTTGGGTATTTTATTTTTGTAAGTACAAATGACTTGTAAAATGGTATCACCTATAACTCAGTCTACACATACCTATACTTTAAGTATAGAATTTGAGAGTAAAGAATTTGATGACTTGCACCAATGGAATTATTGTTCAGAAAAAGACAGAATCCTGGTTGGAAGATATTCTGGAATTTACTGTAAGGAATGAGCATACTGAACTCCAATGCCTTAGATATACACAAATACTTGAATACTGTGTTCAGTCTGGGACCCCTTACTACAAGAATGACTTCAAGGTGCTGGAGCGTGTCCAAAGAAGGGCAGCAAAGATGGTGAAGGGCCTACAGCACAAATCTTATGAATGAGGATTGGCTGAGGGATCTGGGGTTGTTAAGTCTGGAGAAAAGGAGGCTCAGGGGATATCTTATCACTCTCTACAACAGGAGGTTATAGTGGGGTTTTGGTCTCTTCTCCCAAGTAACAAGTGATAGGACAAGAAGAAATGGACTCAAGTTTTACCAGAGGAGGTTTAGATTGAATATTAGGAAAACTTTTTTCACTAAAAGGGTTGTCAAACATTGGAACAAGCTGCCCAGGGACATGGTTAATTCACCACCCTGGAGGTATTTAAAAGATGTGCAGATGTGGTACTTAAGGACATGGTTTACTGGTGAACTTGGCAGTGTTAGGTTAATGGTTGGACTCACTATCTTAAAGGTCTTTCCAATGTAAATGATTCTGTGCTTCTGTGATATTTTGATGGAATTGCATATGCATAACATTTGTAGCCCACTTTGAAGCAAATGAAAAGATCCCCAAAATGCCATACTGGCAGCTGCTCACTTATTTAGGTGATAAATGGTAACTGACTATTCTAATGTGTTTACTTGCAACAGGACAAATTCACCATGTTCCTACATGCAAACTAAAGAAGGCCAAGGAAGACACAGGCTCAAAAGCTACTGTTGAGTCTAGAGGGCTGTTCCATGCTCAGCAAGATGTAGAGCTCTGTCTTGTCCTCAGCTGACAGCCGTGTCTCAACACTATGGAGGACGTGGTCTAACAAGGGACCACACCAGTCAGTCTTCCTTTGCAGAGTTCAGCCATACCATTGGGCGGCTGTATGGACACAAGTAAAGCCATAGCACAGCTGGGTCCAGAGTCAGATAAATCTCCCTGGCCTGTTACATTTAATAATAACTGCTGTTTTGCTGTACATTTAATAATAACTGCTGTTTTGCTGTACAGCAAAACTGTCTTGTGCCATGGCTGGTGTGAATGCAGAGGGGACAGTAAGACAACATAGCCCCGTATAGCCTGCTTCTTGCTGTGTACATGCCCTATATTCTGCATGTAACTATATTCACCCATGCTGCAACCTTCCTGGTCTTAGAAATATCTTAGAACACCATCAAACACTGAGGCACAAAGGCAGGCATAAAAAGAGTAGATGGCAAGATAGCACTGAGTAATTTATATTAGAGATGGGTCACTTTGCTGGGAAAATGAAGAGAGAAGGGGGTAAGTGCTCGTGCAAAGGAGTGTCCTTTGCACTCTGTAGCTCAGGTCACTGACACAGCATATGCAGCTCTAAGGATACATAGATGTTGTGATAGGCCTTTTCACAGTAAGGGTCTGAGTTCTCCCAAATGCTGTCTAACAGATAAAAACATGATTGTATGAGCTCTAGTTATGACCTTGCCCATCATAACCCTGTTAAATGTCTTTTCAGAAGACTAAAGGGAGAAATGAGGTGTTCAGTCCTTAACATTTCTGTATATTTTCACATCAAGGGAATTTGTATTGAAAATTTCAATTTTCTGTATGAATACTGCTTCTTTTTCCCATGCAGGTATTAATTAACCATAGAAAGAAAGAAGAAAGAGTTGACTGCAATGTATATTTCTTTACCATATGATACTGCAGAAAGACAACATCTGAGTACGTTATGCTGAGCATCCACTGCTACATACTGCTTAGTTTCCACAGAAGTTTAATTTCCCTTGTTTCCTATGGTGTCCTTATAAAAATTCCTTGGAGAAAAGGCCTCTTCTCCTGCATTATTATGTTTGTACATGGTGATAATTACTGAAATGACAGAATGGAGCAGAGATGTATTACAGCATGGGCAGGCTGGAGAGTGTCTCTAAAGTAATATCAAGTATGAGGTATGGAAGACAGATTCCTTGAGCCAGAACTAGTTGGACTTCTTATTTATGGCATTTTGCCTTTTGATTGTCACTTCAGATCTTAAAATAAGGTAGCTGGTGATTTTTCTTTTCCTGGAGTGAAAAATCTCAACAATTTGTCCCTTACTTTTTTCCTGAGAATATGTAAAATACAAGTTACTAGAAAGTATTACTTTGTCCTCATTACTAAATTGAACATCACATTATTTTGTTCCAGTAATTATTGTGTTAGTGCAATTTTAGCAAACACAATCTTCTGCCAAATTGCTATTCCCCATAGTGCTTTGAAAATCATACTTATATACAGAATGGAAAACAATTTACATTTAAGATTGTTGCCAGTAATTCCATTCATTAGTAGAACTTTGGAATCATTTATTTATGGCCAAACAGACTTGCCCTTACTCTTGGAAGTTATCACAGTAGCTAATACATAACGTAGGTGCAAATCTGGCACAAAAAAAGTAACTGCATATACCAAATTAAAAAGATTTACAAGCAATAAACTCAGAAATTATTGGGCTACTCACAAGAATAGGTGCTATTCAACTTCAATGAGTAGAAAAATCTGGCCCCTTTAAGTGTCAGCATAGCAGCAAAGAACTAAGATAACAATATAAATCAGTAAGCCATAGCCAGAATTATTAAGAGAAAATTGATTTTTTAAATCATAGAATCATAGAATAGTTAGGGTTGGAAAGGACCTTAAGATCATCTAGTTCCAACTCCCCTGCCATAGGCAGGGACTCCTCCCACCAAACCATGCCACCCAAGGCTCTGTCCAAAATGCTGAAAATAAATCTCAATAGCTATGTATGCCACTGAATTTAGGATTGCTGCAATAGAATAAATTGATAAATCTAGTCCACTTCAATGCCAGATGTTACTGAAATTATTTCAGCATCTATAAGCCAGAGTAGTGTATGCATAATCACATGTTGTCACAAATTTGGCAGCTACTCTCATCTTTGCTTCATTGCATCGCATGGTTCCCATTTGTCATTTAGTGTCACAAACCCTCAAGCATGAGCGATTAGAGCACTTCAGCTAACATGCTGCTACAATGGTTTAAATCAATATCTGAAACTCACTTTCTAAGTGCATCCTTAGAGACAGACAAGTAAGATTTCTCATAAATGCCTAACAGAGTTGATTAACAGGTGTGTTTCCAAGAATCATCTCCTAAAATTAGACCCAAAAAGCATAAAAATGATCACATATTTATCAATTAAGTTAATCTATCTATTAAAACATTCTCTTGGAATTAATATAAACACATTAAAGGATAATTATTGTACATTTATTTCATTCTATGTTATAATTAACTTGTCATTAAAGTCTGACGTCTGATTAGTTTTGAACCCATTATTTAGCGGACAGTACACTGAAAGAAACCATCTGCAAAGGAGTAGCTACACAGATTTTTTTTTAAGGCAAAATTTAAAATAAAATGAAAAAAAAAGAAAATATTTGAGTTGGCTTTAGTTTCTCTAGGGACTCTGTTAAAACAAAAGGCAAAGGTTTTAATGCTCTTTTTTAGAGTGTAGTTTGTGCCATGTTTGTATCCTGCTCTGCAGGGATGGCTGCAGAGCGCTGCAATAATACAGCATTTCAGCAGATGGTGAATTGTTTTTTTGCTTTTTTTTTCTTTTTTTACTACCAATCATGTTATTACTCCTACAAACTGTAGATGAGGCTATGTTAAATTTATTATGATTATGACATGTGTTCTCCTTTCTTCTGTATCATTTTATTTCAGTCGTCCTTCTCTTTTACTTTTAGACTAAACTCATGAACAGTCATCATAAGCTTGCTCCTCTCCACTATTTTTTCCACTTGAAAGTACTTGTCAAAAATATGAATAGCTTACTTCTCATAATTAGAAGGAAGCTAGACTTGCATGCCATTCACAGCATCCTTTACATAAAAACTACTATAACTATTACCAGACTGGGTCGTTCAGCCACGTTGAACATACTTATTGATTCACTGCTGTTTCTCCCACAGCTGTGTATTTCTGGCAATTTTGAAATATCTTGTACAGTGACACTTGTCTTTGTTCTAATTTCACTTGTATTAATCATAATTTTCAGTGGATGTTTTTCTAATTATTTCCTGCTGTATACTTAAATGTTATATTCCTTATTTCCTTTTTTTTCATTTGCATAAGATTTATATCAATCCACTGCTTATAAGTACAGAATAATATACTACACAAAAAAATATAAATAAAATTAGTTAAGATAATATGACTGTGTTAAAAACCTCATTTCTGTTTTTATCAGCAGACAGATAAATTCATGCATAACTCCATTAATGATGAAAATAGCAATTATGATTCTATAAGACCTTGAAAAATCAGTGATGTTCATAATTTCTTCTTTTGCTATTTGCTGTGCTGAAGAGAGTCTTATGCCTACCTGAGCACTAACCTTTTTGCAGAAATCAGATGCTCTATAAATTTTCAGTGGCAAACTTTGCAAGGAAAATGTACATTAAGAAAAGAAGAATATATTTTAACTGAATTCTCATGTAGTACAATTATATGTATTTATATACACATACAGATATGTAGATTTATTGTATGTGTATTTTTTACTTCTGAGCTCAAACTCTTCTATAGATCAATAGAAAATGGGTAAAATATGTAAGATGCAAGGAAAATTTACATTTTAGAGGAATAGATGAGTATTTCAAGTTCTCATTCAAAATTTGTAGTTAAGATATTGTGGAATAGTAAATAACATCTCTTTCATATACGAAGAACTGCAACGCTTTGAAGACAGCTAGAATATTTTAGTTCGTTTCTCTTAAAGAAAGATTTTATGTTCCAAGTATTTTAATAATGCAATTACAATTTTGTATATACAAGAAATAACACTGATTTAAATAGGAAAATAATTAGTGGATCAACACGTAGAGGTAATGAATAGCCTCACTATGGGGAACTTTGGAGGCCACTTGCTCATCACAAACTCATCAGCTCCAAGGGTTTGTCTAAGAGGGTGCAGATGAAGTATGGGATATGGAACAAAGCTAAGCAAAATAAAAATCATAAACTTTAATGTAATAAACAGCAAATAAAAATGTATTTTCTGAACTAAACAAACTTTTTCACTAAATGACTCTAGGATTTCATCTGCTTATTTTCCCTGGGTATTAAGATCTCAAACATGCAAGTTCGAGGATCATAGCTAGAGGGGACTAGCAGCTAAGAATCTGCCAAGAATACCAAATGCTATGTAAAAATAATTCAATTTGCTCAGTTGCTGTAGTTGATGATCTGCAGTTCTTACCTATCCTATTTAAAGTGACACATGTTCCCTCTACTGGAGTACTCATCACGTATGGAGTGTGGCATCATGAAGGGCATATTTTAAGGGAATCTATGAACATAGATTCTATGATTCCATGATGTAACTTTCCTTACAAACTAGTTTTGGGTAGCTGTCATGTATTTCTTTTATGAAAGACAGTATCTGAGAGTTTTCTTGTCACTTAAACACCACTGCAAACAAATCAGAGAAAATGATCCTTGCCATCTGCTCAGCAGCAGTAAGAGGCGTCTGGGGAGCTGTGTCCAATTCTGGGTTCCCAATCCATGAGAGACATGGACATACTAGAATAAGGTACAGTAAAAGGCCTTGGAGATGATAAAGGGACTGAAGCATCTGACATATGAGGAGACACTGAGAGCTGGGACTGTTCAGCCTGGAGAAGATTATACAGATTGGTATTCATACCAATTATACAGATTGGTATTCATACCAATCTGTATAAGTACCTGATTGGGGAGCATAAAAGAATTGGAGACAAACTCCACTTAGTGATGCCCAATGAAGAACAAGAGGCAAAGGACACCAATGGAAAACCAGAAAATTCTGTTTAAATGTAAGAATAAAACTCCTGTGAAGGTGGTCAAACACTGAAAGAGATCACAAGACAGTGATCAGCCCATCCAAGGTCCATCTCAACAAGCCCAGAGAAGCACAAAGAGCACAAAGGCAGGTAGGATCCCAAGCTAAGGACCCAGAAGTAACACCCTGTCTGGCCCCTCTCAGGGCTTTCCCAAGATGACCTAGCGGAAGTATATAGGCATGAAACCCATCAGGATGCAACAGCACTACACTATGGGTTATGTTATGCAATATAGGAAAAGAGCACTTGGGGGCTTGTACAACACTTATTATGGGATATTTAGGGAGGACGTAATAGTGGGGAAAGTTATGTAAATGTATTGGGGAAGAACATGATGAGAGGAAAATTTTCCTCTGTGTGTGTTTGTATGTACACAAAGGTCTGTGGTGGCAGCAGCTGGAGACCCTGGAATGAGTGAAACCATGCAACAGCCTCTGGAATGAGATGAAGGGTCAGAGGCCCTAATGTCCATTGTGCCAATTACTGGACTGAGTGTGTGCAAGTATGTGATCACTAGCAAAAACGAAGCTGGACTAGTTGGCAAGTAGGTGAAGTACCTTGGGAGTCAGGTGTATCACTAAAGGTGAAACAATGGTGCAGTTGGCTAGTAAGCAACCAAGGTGTCTTTGCCAGCTTCTGGAGAGTAGTGTGACTGTGTGTATCTCTGTGTCCCAGAGGTAAGGCACATGGAGAAACAAAGGATCCAAGCGCAGCTATTTGGCAGACTAAGTGGAAAGATCTACCTTGAACATATGCATATATGTATTTCCCACTTATGGTCATCCATCTTATTCAGCTAGAGAGAACAGGATGAAGTTGTTGGGGCTGTGTGTATGTGAGCATGGACTGTGTCTGTCTATGTGACCATCCATGTATATAAGCACACGTGTTGGATATGTGTGTTTGTGTGTGCATTTTGGGGGTACATATTCAGGCTCACTAGCAGTTGGACCTGAAAACACAGAGCTGAGACATATTTGCCCCCTGGGCTGCAGGATTTAGATTCCTTAACACCAAAGAGCTTTAACTGATCCTGCTCTGAAGAGGGTGTTGGTTAGGTTACCTCCAGAGGTCACCTCAGCTATTCTGTGAGTCTCTGTTTCAAGAAGTTTTCTTCTACTTCATAGATAGGCCAATTTATCTTCATAAACTGTGAAACACCTCTCAGTATAAATAGCACACCTTGCCCTGTAAGGGCCTGAAAAGAGGGATTAATGAACTCTGGCAAATGATAATATGCAGTGCCGAAAGCAGAGGAGGAGTTTGGGATGATTCAGTGGAAATGGGAGAGGCAGTTTAACTTTTGTTGCAGCTTTTATCTCTTCAGGGACTTGGGAGCAGTTTAGATTTGGTGGCTTGCACTAAAGGAAGGTATCCCCTGACAGCTACTCCTGTTTCCTGTGGAGTTCCTGCAAGCCCTGTGAATAAATGGCTTCTTCAGACAGAGTGTGTGGTGTTCATGTATGTGTCCGTGGCTTGTTAGGCAGCTGGCAGCCGTCAACAGGAATACAACTGGGCTGGGGATGCCAAGTCTGCTGTTTCAGTGTTAGACAACTGTTAGGGGAGAAGGGAGGCAAAACTGATGAAGTTTCACACATGCTGTCTTTTGGGAGCAGTCCTAGTATGAATGACAATCTTGATGTATTGTAACTGAAAAAAAAGAGAAACAAAATCATGAAGGCAAAACTGCTTTTATGGTACAGCATCTTAAGTACATACATTTTTCTTTGAAGAGTGTCCTTTTTCCTCCTAAAAACCATGAAAAAATCATTCTCTCTACATGTGGTGTGACTTTATGTGGTATCATTACCACAGTCTCTGAACACCTCATTAATTCTTAACATCTTTACATTAAGAAAGTATTTATCTTCAATGCTATAAATAATTTTGTTCTTTGTACATTATCTTCCCTCTTAATTTTCTTATACAGTCCCACTCCCAGTATTCATCCACACAGTTCATTTGGTGATTTCCCCCATTATTTCATTATTTCACTGCCCTCTTATACACAGCTCATTTGAGTGGTATGACTTACAGGTCTTATCTGTGAGACTCACACCTATTCTTCATTAAACATCACTCATAGACCTACTCTGGCAGTGTTCTGCCTACAAAGGAGTAAACATTATTCAAAGCATTAATATTAAATGTTTAATATTAGTTCTCAGTACTTTTCCCTATTCTCTAAGATTTGCCTGTTTGTCTACTTGCTTTACCACAGAATTTCTCCAAAACAAATGCCTGCTCTTGAATAATAAGTACCAAACAGACAAGAACCAGTACTAAATAGTGGATAGCTGTGGTAGAGAAAATGTAATCCTGATCTGTATTGAGTCAGCAGTGCCTTTTGGTAATGCCCAAATTTTTCTTGTCTCCTACTATCTCCTATGATTCTACTGTAAAGAATTTCATTAGGTTATTGTCTTTACTATGTCACACGTTGTTTATGTTAAATTTAACACTGTTATATAAATGAACTGTTAGATATAACAATGAAAAATAATGGAAAAAAGTTCTCTCACATGTATGTAGTTCAATGGATTTCATGTTTGCGAAGATAGGTCCAAACTTCCTCCAGTGACTTCAACATAGTAAGGAGTTTCACAGAAATAGTGAAGGGAGTTCATTTTCACAGTTTTACCAATAGTATTCCCATAGAACACAGAAATGCTTGCTTATATGTGTATTCAATTACATTGTAACTATTAGAAAAGAGATCTTGAAAGAAAATAATAGCTAAATTAAACAGATTTGTTATATTGACACATTTTTCTTGCATTACTTCTGACTGCTATTTGCTTCATCTCTAAAGTATCAACAGCTGACAAAATTGGATGACAGTAGTCTGTCATGGTAGCACAGGGCATATTTTAGAAATTTATTTGAGGATGAGATTAATAATACCACAGGAGTTCCACTTTTTAAGTGCTGATAAAGGACATATAGACAATTATCTCAGATATAAACCTCTGCTATGTATTAGAAATCTGCCCTTTGGTAACACAAATCTCCTGTAGTTTAGCAGAAGCAAAAATTTTGACTTTTCTCTCAAGATCAGCTCATTAAATTTCCACTTTGACAAAAACGTTAATCTGGCAAGATCATATTTTTAAGCCTATATCATATCAAGCCAGATTCTAGCACATTTGTGCATTTTGCAGAACAGTGGAACAAATTCCTCTATCCTGAGCTGTATTCTGCACCTTCAGAGCTTTGCTCTCACACCCTTTAGTATCCTATTTATTCATGTTTGCCCTTATGTTTAGTAGAAAACAATTGAATTTGTGTCTTACACTAGTGTTTCGATAAATCTAAACCTGGAGACATCTTTTTCCACTACTGATCTGGAAGGGTACAGGTTTCTGGTGCTCTTACAAGCTTCCCTGCATACTTAAGATAGGTTTTCTCTGACCACCTGGGCTAATTGTCTAGATCCCCTCTGCAGTCAGTTTGAAAATGTGCCTATTGGGCACAACTAATCTCATTCCGAAACTCAAATTAATTCTAACCTAGGAGTGCCTATTTCTCTCACCTCACTAAGAAAGAAATTTAGACAATTGCCTCTGAAATATTCCTCTCTAGTGGGGACACTGAAAGGCAAGAATCCTACTCAAAGTATTTGGCCTAATCTTTAAAGAATAGCAGGGTCCATCCTGTTGAATTACTTCCTTGGATTACTTCTGAGGTCACTATTCAACTCAATAGCAGTGGCTCGCTCCGGGCAACCATTAATGATCTCAAATACATGTACTACATCGGCAGTTATGGAATTATTGTGAGCTTTGAATGACATGAAGCTGGTCACCTGCAATGTAGAGCTATTTACACTGTTTGTGACATTTCAAACTTCAGCTGAAGGGAAAATTTATTTTATATCTGAAACTCATTTTAAATTTTAAAAGTAATATCACAGAACTTTATACTAGCAGTATCGTGGCATATTCTTGAGTGGTTTTTGTGGACATTATTATTGTATGCAGCACTAAATGAGCTTTCAGCCAAATCTCAAGGCAACATTTCTGCCTCAGCCATACCATATATATAATATACTATATACTGGCCTTCTCTCTGCCTCCCTCAGATACCTATATGAGCATCTCCACTTTTTTTCAGACAACAAAACTTTAATTGACAGGATGATACCAGCAAGATACAAAGATCTTTGGGTAGACCATGCCTTCTAAGGCATTGATTTCTATGTTTATATCATCTTCATGTCCTTATCATCAAAACTACAGTGATAGAGCTAGAGTGTGCCATCTGACAATATTGCGACATGCTAAATGAAAAGCTGTGTCCCAGCTACATAAGACTGAAAAGAATAAAAGAAACATATACTTTGAATCACATTCTCATTGGCTCTGTTTTTCAAGGTCCAAATTCTGCTTTTTTTTTCTTTTTTAGAAATGCAGGCAACTGGGTCAATTAAAATTCAGATCAGTGTTTACTTCAGTCCAATGTCTCTCCAGACCAAAATTAAGGAAGTTGTCATCTATTTTTATCAGTCCATCTTTTTGTCTGCTGGTGAAGATATTAATCCATTTAAATCATGACCAGAAGTAGCCTATGGCCTTTGAAACCTCACCATATTAAATGGAAGATATGGCCTATAAGTTTTGTTCACGGATTGCTACCACAAAAAGGTGATTTTCTCTCTATCCCCACCCCCACAGTTTTTTCCACTGCTTCTAGCATGCTGAGGAACCATACTAATAGTTACTGGTGGGGATTATTTCAGTGCTTGCTATTTGGAGTGCAGGCTGTGACATGAAAGGCTGATGGACTGTTCCACATGGTACTGGAAGACTTTGAATTTTAGTACTCTGTGCAGTTTTATTCCTCGCAATTGACATTAGAAAATGAGGAAAATATTTAGTTTATTCTATAAAGAAAAAAAGTCATGGAAACTATTCTGTTCATTCTGTACTAAATGTGGGTAAATGAGTTGATAAACCTGTGGAAACAAAATGTAAATGCCACTGAAATAAGAAGTACTTTAAAATAATGACATTTTGAGGCTTTACCATTGTTGTATTATTAAAGGATGCAGCAAAGGTATATTATTTAATTTTGTTCATCTTTCTGTGTATCATCATCATAAGGGCAGAGCAGTTATAACCCTCCTAAGAAAACTAGTCAAAAGATCACCAATTTACAAAACCAGTGAACAGATGACACAAACAACAGATGTTTCTATTTGTTTAGAGATTTGTTTCAACATTAATGTGCTATATTTTATTATATATTCTAAATTATTATTTTATAAAGACTGAATATTTATGAACTTCAGTAGTAGGTTTTCGCTGAATTGCTCATAATTATTTTATTCAATTTAATTATCAAGTTTTATATGCAATCTGAGGGGAATATAATTTCAGTATCAACCAAAGAAAACCCAATAAAAGCATGAATACACTCAAAATCTGCAGTAAAACCACACCAATAAGTGACCATTCAATTTTAGAGTGTTTATTCTGGATGGTATTTAATGACTTGGGAATTTGAAACACAGCAATAAACCCTGCCCAACAGTCCCTTAAGGGCTCTTGTTAAGGGTTCATGCACTACTTACAGGAGTGCAGTATTCTCCATCAGGTCTTTTAATAATGCTTGGGTGGCAGCTGAAGCAAATCCAGGCACTGGTGAGAGATTCCCAGCCTCCATGACAGTGGCCTCAGTCCCAAACTTATCTGCAGCTATTAGAACAAATACAACTTAGATTTGTCAGCCCTTCCTGGTTCATGAAAGACTCAATCCTTATGGTACTGCAATGGTTTCTGTTAATTCCTGTTTAGTCAAATGTTATTCCTTATCTCAGACCTAACACTAGTCTGGTAGACAGTAAAATATCAGAACTAAGACAACCCATCAGCCTTTCCAGTCCCAGCTCAGATCTGCAGATCAGTGTGAACCATCTTCCCAAGCTGAAAAATCTTTTAATCCTTGACACTGGATCACTACAAAATAAAGCCCTCCCTTGAGCCCGTCTCTAATTTAGTTTTGTAAGTCTCTCCATCTATTTTCCTACCATTAACTGATTAACTGCTAAAGTCAAATTTGTCATAGCCTCAAAGATTATGCTGTTTGGTAGAATCTAGATCATTAAAATTTTGTGACTGAAATTCCTGTACATCTGTAATCCTAATCCTGTATTTCCTAATCTTAGAGCCAGCCTTCCTCATAAAGCCTATATTCTGAGTATCAAGGCAGCAGAATGTCCTTTTGCAGCCCAAAGTGAGGAATGTGAATATTAAATGTAGGATATGTCATGCTGTGTGCCTTATCCTTTTGCTAGCTGTAGATGTTCTTCTACTTGCTGCTCAACAGTGTGACTGCTCTGATTCCCAGTAGGATGTCTAATTTATCCACTGCACTGGGATCAAATGATTCCCAGTCCTAGATATATTTTAATGGTGAAGTATCTGCACCTTTTCATGCTGAACTATTAACAAGGAACATAAGAAAATATCATTACCTTTAGTGTTTGCAGGTTATTGTTAAAGTGGATTTAGAATTCATTTAATTCATTTTCATTCATTTATGAAAAACTGTATCCAGAATAAAAATGTAATGATTTCATATAGTTCTTGAGACTCCTTCATCTTCTCCTAATAAATTAATCTTTATGTTTATTAGGATTAAAGTAATTCTTTTCCTCGCTATTTTATATTGGCTAAAACTGCACTGTAAAACCTCCAATAGATTTTTCTTTGCCATTTCTGACAGCAGGAACACAACAGCAAATAGGCTGTGGTCTAATTGATGTGTCATGGAAGAGTCACTACTTTTACTTCAGTCATAGTTATTAGGTTCAAAGATGTGGCTCTGCAAGTACATAGCTTTTCTGGAATTGTTCTGTGGAGTAACTGATGGCCTCCATGTGACAATACTGATACCCTTTCATGTGATCCTTGTCCCAAATTCATATCATGCATAATTTATTTTCAACACCATAAAAGCAATTCTTAGTCCTTTCATCATTGTTTCCTTTTGTGGATGGTGACGCCAAGATTTTCTTACCAGAGTAGCATTGCTTCTTTATACATGGCTGATGAAAAGCGTCTCTGAAGACTAATTTTTTTTCTCACATCCATTTGTTTTAAGTGATTTTTCTCCCCTGAATGTTCTATATTGAGATAACTTTCTCACTATTAAACCCCAGAAAACTTAAGGAAGAAATCAATCACTGAGATGTGATCTTCATGTTAAGAAACGGAGAAGAGAGTAAAAAAATAACCTGAAATTATTTGAAGTAAAAAGTGATAGGAAAGTGTTACTTCTTCCTTCAGAAATTCTGTCCAGACGAGAAAAGCAAAAAATTAAGAATAGGGAATAAATAAAATGTATATTTATCCTAAATTCTGGGGAATGTTCTACACGAAGCATACAACTGAAATGCCCATCCTCAGTTTGTGAGACTCCTCCTATTGCTCATGTAAAGAGAGAAATAGCTTCAGAAAACAATCTGTCCACCTGTCTTAAGTATTTGTATTAGGCTAAGATTAAACACAATTAGGACATGTCATTTGCCATCTCTATTCATGGACTTCGGGACCTTAAATTCTCAACTATTCACCTTGACTGTGACACAGTTTGAGACAGAGAAAATAAATTTTATCAACCTAGGGTTGCATGTGCTGACAACCACCTAGTTACCAAGAAATATACTTTAGCTGAATCATTCTTGATACAAATTTGGTGATACAACTAAAATCTCTGCCATTAAGAAATATGTCAAGGTTTGTATTGTGTTGCATAAAACTTTTAGGGCTGGAGAAATAAAACTAGGAAAAATGGGGTAGCATTTATATTGAATAAAAACTACCAGCATCCACTGGGGAAGAAACAAACTAAAGCATGTTTCAGTAAAATGTTTGATGATTTTGGATTCAAGTTCAAAATTATAAAATATTTAGTTATTCTGTCTTTAAATGGTTTGATGTCCAGCTGTCTAAAAATCTAGATCTTCCTATGCTTTTAAATGCACTGATTTTTCAGTCTCCAAAAGAATTAATATTTTATCCCAGTTACTAGGAAGAGAAAAAGTTCTAATAAATGAGTACTTCTGATAGGACTCTCAGTTATTCCCTCTGAATCATGGCTGAGTAAGAGGCTAAAAGAGAGATTGTGGTATGAAATGATTTAAGAAAGTTATTTTACTACATAAATACAAGGGATAATATGTGCCAAAATTAGTATTAAAGTTTTTAAAATTGACAAGAACTCAGCTGAATATCACTAGTTGTCAGCCCCTTCCTTAACTCAAATCAGATTCTACTTAACTGATTTTCCATAAATTCAATTTTATAATTAAGAATATCTCCAAACTAAGTAGATTAAAGCATTTCACACATTTCATATATGCCAATTAATCTCTGTACATTCAGGTTGCATTTGAAAAGACTCTTCAACGTTATTGACTTTTTCTCCTAATCATATAGAGGCATAGAGAACATCTTTGTTTAACTGAAGTATCACAGTACAAAGCCCCAACAGCCTTAAAAATATTATTAAATAGTCATATTTAATGAATCAATTTTTTTTTTCTTACCTGGCTGTGTTAAAAAAGGATAGTTATAGAATTAAGAAGCATCAGCTGAGTAATGCCTGATCTCCACGCAAAACCAACAGTTTCTGGGAATATGGATTTTGTCTAGGCTGTTTATATCTCTCTAGCTCTTTCATGAATATAAAAATTTAAAATAATGCTAATACTGTTTCTTCTGTCAGCTTAGGTCTTCAGAAATATATAAGCCAATCCAACCACCCTTCCGGGTCTCTGCTCTCTGTTTCTACATCCTGAGCATGATGTGCTGTGGTATGGAATACCTCTTTGGTCAGTTTGGCTCAGGTGTCCTGTCTCTGCTTCCTCCCAGCTCCCCCTCCTCCCTGGCAGAGTATGAGGCTCCAAAAGTCCTTGGCCAGACCAAACATCACTAAGCCGTAACTAAAAACATTGGTGTTATCAGTGCTGTTCCCAGGCCAAAAGTCAAAAAGACAGTGCTGCACTAGCTACCAAGAAGGAGAAAAATGACTGCTAATGCTGAACACAGGACACTGATTCAGAAGGCAGTGCACCTGAAATACAATAAAGATATGAAGTGGGACCCATGAATGCTCCATTTGTACGGTATTTGGGCCAGAAACCTGAAAAAATAACCCCCAAAAAAACCCAAAATAGAGGAAAAGATCTTATAGCCTGAGGGGATTTAATTCCCAGCAGCACATTTACTGCATGCATTGCAGGTTGCTTGCTCCTCTGGTCAGTATTTGTTGCAATGATTACAGGTGAGGCATGCCGGAGGAGCCAAAGACATTGGAAGAGTAGCTTTAATTTTTATTTTTTTTTATGTTTTGTTTCTAAAATTGTAGAATTATATTCAAAACCTTAATCCAAAACATCCTACCTTTTTTTAATACTTGAAAGTGGTTTAACATTGAAGGCCTAAGGGCTGACACTAGTGTATAAGACTGCACTGGCTCTGTATTTCTGTGATCAAAATTATAACATCAAAATCTGTCAGTCCAGAGCTGAACAGCTCTGCCATTGCTTTGAACAACACACTTTTGGTGATGGCCATTTAGAAGTTTCTTCTTGTACCTTTTACCATTAGTGAAAGTATTTTTCAACTACTGTGTGGTTTTGGGGTTTTTTTATAAAGATTACAGCTTTTGAATATTTTGGCCTGATTTAATGAATCTTGTTCGTTTGGAAGATGTGATTCAGGGGGCCATTTTGAACAAAATTCTTAACGGTGCAAAAATGTGAAATGTATGCTTTTGATTCATTTTTCAACCTGTGTATTCTCCAAGTGATGATAAGATCATTTTTAGACATGATGTGGCATTTAATTCAGTTGCCTCTTCTAAACTGGTCAACATGTTCTTCATAGACTTTTATCCCCCTTCAGTTAGATAAATGATACTTGTATCATATTTTCTGAGTTCCCATCTTTCCTTATTACTTTTAAGATCAATATAACATTTATTTTATTTCAGATTAATAATAAAAATCCTCCCTCTTCATCTAAAGATTGAATATAAGCCAAGCTTCTGCCTCATTTTTAGCCTCCTTGTTTTCCTGGTTCTTCACGTTCATCTCTGACCTGCCACTGGAAAATGAGGTCTGATAAGTCTTTGTGTCCAGTGTTGTCTCCACCAGACTGGTGGCCAATATCATGGACTAGCAAAGATAAAATCCACTCTATTCAGTTGAAAATTCATTGCTGGCTGCAGCCTCTATAACAAATCATGGCATTCTTCATGTGAGAATGTTTGACCAAATGTTACTATTCTTTCAGTTATGGAACTCTGCATACTTGGAAACTGATGACCTGGTCAGAATGTGCTACTGTAGAGGACTGGGAGATGCGCAGCAGAGAGGCAGAAGTTCTTCCCGTAAACTTATGAAATGTCCAAATGGTCCTTGGAGATCGAAAAATAATATCGTTCCATGAAAGTGGAAGAGGTTCTTTCAGATAATGTGGGGTTTTTTTTTAGTTGAAGTTAATTTGGAAAAGCCACTGCTGTCCCTGAAGACAGGCAGTATACGGTCAGAAATATGAAGAATTTGATAAGGATGGGGGATCTATCTAGTCATAGTATAACAAAGACATTCTTCACAATGCTGTGCAGCATATCCATATTTATGATTTGTTAATTTGTAATTAGTTTCCAAATTAATCTTACATGTATTGTCAAATACATCTTTGATTTATAGTGTATGTCAACTAAGCAGTCAGCTGCATAATGCAGTTTGTCTGCAGTGTTCATGCATAAATAATTACTGTCTGTAATTTTGAATTAATTTTGAAGAACACACTGTGAAAATCAGCTACTATGCAGATGAATGGTATTTTAGTCATTCCATTTCACAAGTACGCATACCTATTCCAAATAATATCAGTCAAGTAATGACATATCTAATATTAACCTTCAGTAAACAAGGCATGCATAAAGTGGAGTTGCTGTGGTACACAGCAGTCATGTAGTGTTCTCTAATACCAATAAACTTTACATAATTTCTCCACAGGTACAGATTTGAGCTATTTTAGTAAGGATAACAAAGTTATACTGACATGCAACTGGATTACATAGATCAGGGTGTCATGGATGAGTGATTTAGATTGCTTAAAGTATCACTGTCAAAGTTATTAGCAAAACTCTTAATATGAGTTTGTAAAAGTGAGACTTCGCTAAGTTCAGTGGCAATGTTCACTCTATTACTTACCACATGGAAGAAATGAACAAAAAAATATCGACTGAGAATTGAGCTTGAATGATTTACACAGAGATTGAAGACACAAAAGGGCAAGAGCAGCTCTCCTTGATCAGTCACAAGGTTCAGAGTGGACCCCTTAGATTCCTAAACTCTGGGTGGTGCTTAGATGTGGCTAGGTCCAGTTTTAATCTCAGGCTTGGACAACTGTTTATGTTTAATGGAATTAGCTGCACTGATTTCATTAGTATTAATTCAGCATGCGATCAGTAACTTAACCAAGGAACTGTTGTGAATAACGGGGTCTCTCCACCTTGCTTAAGGAAGGATCTCATAGTCTCAGGTAAGGAATCTCAAAACCTGAGAGGTGTCCCTGCTCAAGGGGAGGGTTGTGTGGCATGCAATTTAGAGACAAATCAAATTGGACTTGTTCAAAAATCTGTCTTTGGTAAAATATCTTTCTGCCTCAAGGAACAACCTGGAGAGGCGTCCCAGCCCAAGGGGAGATCACTGAGATGCAGCCATGATGACCAGCAGAGAGAGTTCAAAGAAGGCCCACTTAGGCTGTCACTTTTATGGAACAAAGCAGTTGTCTTGTAATAAATTACATGCAGTAAGAAAATGTGCATGTGACTCCTTGTACACACAACTTTGTTCCTTGATATATGAGACTTGAAAAAAATGCCCATTATTCATATGTTAATTCCATGATTGGTGTTCCAAGAGCATTCACACCAGTGCTCACTGAGTCATTCTGTTCCTTTGTGGGTTTCTTAAGAATTTCTGGCACAGCTGTGGCCCAGGTCTTTCCCTCCTGTGGAGTCTGTGCCGAACTATCAGTAGTTTGGTTAAGGGATTGAGTGCATCTGTAACACAGGGCTGGGTAAGTGGTTAATAAAAGCAGGGACTAGTTTAATTTTTACATTAAAAAAGTATTGAGCTTCAAAGAAATTTTTTTTTTTTTAAATGACAATTTCATCTTTTATTATTGATGTTGATTACCCTGTTCCCTGAATATGAACAGAAAATATATTGGCCCATCAGGCTTTTTATAAACTACTGTAATTTTTATCTTAATGTGAATCAAGAACACTGATCAGATTTAATGATTTTCTTAGTACTTTAGGGCTTCATATTTCACATTTGATTCTGAAATTTATCAGAAATTCATTAAAAGCACATAGAAAAAAAAGTTTGGAGGGGATGTTGTTGCTGTCAATAATTGCTGAAAATGCTAGCTACAATTCACAGAAACCTGCACATTCATACACGCAAAAAATCAGTTTTGAAAATGTTTGCTACTGTAAGAGACAGTAAAGTTTGGCAAATGCTGTCACTTATGATTTAACAAGATGATTGCCCCTAGAAGCTGTAATCAAGCATCTGTAGGTTTTTAAATGCATTTCTAACAATGAATACATTCTGCCCTAAAACTAGAGAGGCTGCTATAATTTCTAAACTTTCACATTTTACTGGAGAGTTGGAGAACTGTTATAAGATGATGGAAACAACTTTTATTCAGCAAATAAGCAAGCTGAATTCATGAAGATTAACATTTTCAAGCAATGTATAGGTTTAGACATATAGCTAATGAATGTTTCGTAGCCAAATCCCTTTTACAGTTCAAGGAGCTTTTATCTGTCTCAAGACCAGCTCCACTTTTCTTATAGAGGAAACAAAAGATAACATAAGCATGCAGATTTGAAGAAACACAGAGAATGGGGCAAGCAGTTAATGGGAAAAAAGGGAAATATTTTGGTCGGAGCAAAATGATTTCCATAATAGAAAATCTGTGAGCAGAAACTGGTCTTATTCATCAGGAAAATGAACTTTTGCTATAGTGTCAACAGCATTAAATGCACTATTTATTACACTACTGTACATAGAAGTGCACTCAGCACCTACTACAAAGGTCATGGAAGCCCTAGAAAGGGAACAGGTTCTCTGAAGCGTGACTAAGTAATAGATGACTTTCAGCAACTTAGGTTGTGCCCACCTGACCCCTGGATTTTTAAATGACTCAAACCCTGATCATCTTACTGAACTCAAAAATTTAGGTCATTAAAAATTCTTTGGCTTTGAAAGCCTGGCACAATGAAGCTTTTGAAGAAGAGGCTGCAGAAAAGACAAATAAAATATTAGCAGAATACACCAGTTTTGAATCCAAACATTTCTGACATGTATTTTCCCTCTTCCAACAATATAGTGTGGCTGACTACATCTAATCAGAAACTGATAAGGTGAATGAGACAAAACATTAGTTTGACTGCAAAGTCAATTTTATTGATTTTATGTATAAAACCTGTTCAAATAGACCTTAAATAATGCATCTTTATATCTAATTAGGGTGTTCTATATATTTTTTTTGAAGCAGTTTTTTACATTTTTGTGCCAAACCCAGCAAATATACGTTAGTCATCTACTTCTGGGTTGCTTCTGCAAGTAGCCTTCATAGACGCTAGAAACAAGCTTTGTAATATCTTTGTAAAACAGGAGCTACCTATTTCTCTCTAGCTCTTAGATATCTAAAACCAGGTAGCATAAGGCAGTGTTACTCCTAAGTGCATTTTTTTTTTTTAAGTATTTAGGGCTGGCTACCAGCAGACACAATACATTAGGCATAGAATAAAGACCCAACAGCAACAGTTTGGAGCAGGAGAGGAGAGTATTCCTGGGTCATAGAATGCACTTTTTAGGTTTGCTCATCACTTAACCCCAGGCATAAATTTACCATCATCTACTTTAATACATGCAAGTTTCTTCCTTCTCTCCTGGTGCTTGGAAATCTAATTGGTAATCTATACAAGGCTACATCTATATAAAAAATGTGCAATGAGAGCACAACTCTTTGACCAATTTATAGTTCCACCAAGTTATAAATAAAGGCTATGGCTGGCAGTGGAGGCATTGCATCTCCTGTAATGCCTGTGGAAACATTATATCTCATCTGTAACTCCTTGTATTATTGCAAACTTCCAGAATATTTTATGGGAAATACTATCTGAATGCCATTATGATTTTAATACATGTGAGAGAAGTTGTGAATGCACCATTGCTGCAGTGTTCAAGGCCAGGTTGAACAGAGCCTTGAATGATATGGTTTAGTGGGAGGTATCCCTTCCCATGGCAGGGGAGTTGGAACTAGATGATCTTAAGGTCCTTTCCAACCCTAACTGTTCTATGATTCTATGATTCTATCTTCACTTTCTTTTAAAAATCGTCTTTTTTTTTTTTCCTTGGGTAAAATGTATGTAGAACTGTTAAAAATTTCTGGCTTGATATTTACAGCGTTTCTGCTTATTAATCTTTCCCCACAAAACTGATGTAATGGCATGAGAATATTAAGAAATCGCAATTGTCTTCTTACAAAACCAACCAAAAAAACCCAAACCAAAACCCAACCCCCAAAACCAGACAAAAAATCCTAAACCAAAACACTCTTGCTTGTCAGAATTTGCTATATTTGCAATTTTATTTGTGCAAACACTAATACTTGATATTGAATTGGTCACCCTACCTTAAATTCTCATTCTTGAAACATAAACACATTAAAACTTTCATCAGTTTATGCACCATAATTCTCCCTAGAAGTTTTGCTTGGTTTTTAACCTGGGGCACAGATCTGGTATGTGCTGGCAATGCCCTCCTTCTATGCCAGACCCAGACTAAACGATTATTTGGGCACGTGCTTGTTCAGGCAGCCTTCTCTCTTTCTTCTATATTGAGATTATTTAATGTATTATGAGTACTTTAATCTCCAAATGATAATTCACATAATATTTTGTGTGTGTGTCACTGAGCTGGGAATTCAGAGCTATCAAGCCCAGCTTTGAAAGGCATCTGCTTTGGTAAGGTTTGGATTTAGTCTACATAGTGTTCCCCCTCACTTCACCACTATAAGTATATTTAAACAAAAACAAAGTCTGAAAGAACCCAAGACCTTTGCAATGGTATTTATTCCCAGTTATATGCTGTTACAAGCAATGCAATCTCACAAAAGATCAAATTGATATAATTTTAGATGGAAGTTCAGGAACTTCCTACCACTGAGACTAAGTGTATAATATCTACTCTGAGGTAATATCTGAATCTCTTCTGAAATGGATTTGAGCTACCTGTCCTATAAACAGAATGATTGCTGTAACATTATTAACATATGCCCTTAACAATGATATTTTTTATTTTCAAAATACTTCATATGTGCCAAAAAGTCTAGTATATAAAATATAGTATATATTTTATATATAGTATATATTTTATATATAAAATATAAAATACTAGACAAAAAGTCTAGTATTCCTCCTAAGGGGGAACTTCTTTTTGTCCTAATATTGTCCTTCCACTTAGCAGAAAGGGGAGTTAGGGGAGCTGGACAAAGCTATGCCAAGATTGGTTGTCAGGCACTCTTGATGCCTCAATCAGTGTTCAAAATACTCTGCCAGAAACTTCAGGTTTAATTTAAGCTACTAAGCAAATCTTAGAAATTTATTGTTCAGGATTATCATCTTGGACTAGCCTTTAACCGAGCCTTGTGAGCAATGTGCTGGCCAAGAGACTTGTTCTGTTACCTCAGGAGATTAAAAAAGTTAAAATAAAAACCAAGAAAGAGAAAACAAAGTATAATGTACTGTGAAGATTATTTAATCAATATTGTTGTTCATGGGCCAGGAAATAATGGGCATTGCTGGATAAGAAACTGAATTTACTTTGCCTTGTCAAAGTACTTACACTGATTTCTAAGTAGAATAGAAATTATTTGTGAAAGGCTAATGCCTGAAAATCCCAAGAATACTAAAATGTTTGTATTGAAGTGATCCAAAAATATTTTTCTCTTCTGTGGAAATATTTTTCTGCAAATGTAAATCCATGTCATTTTTTTCCATAAACGATCTTTGGCCAGAAGATTGAATTACAACATTAAAAATGTTAGCAGCTGAGAAATGTGATTAAAAAGTTTTGCAGCAGCTACCATATTCTCTACTTCTCTGTAAAGACCAGGTCATAGCAGCTTTCATATTTGCTGACGAAAAAAAGTCATGGGAAACTGAAGTATTTCAATTTTTTTGACCAAAAGGTTTCAAGCTCCCCAGTCAATCTCTCCAACTGCATTTTCCACAGAATTAAAAGAAACACACTTTATTGCGTTATTTTATTAAAGACTTTCTGTTGCACATTCTGTTCACAAGAAAACAAGGATGCTCAATTTCATAACTTTAAAACCTGAAGTAGCTACATGTCAAATATAAAAAAAATGCTGTTGCTAGTCTTCTACTAATCATATGAGGATTCAGCTTTTATGGATAATTTGGTGAGGTGTGTAACTGATACTTTTGTCAAAAGAGCCACACACATGAAAGGTAGCCTCTTGCTTTCCCTTGCTGTGTTCTCTGCTGCACAACATTAGTCAGTTTTGCTCGTTAACTTTGACAGTATCAGTTCATAATCACTGGCACAGCAGATCACTTTGCAGCTGCCATGTCCCATGTTGTAGAGCTCATACCACACAGCTGAAGATTTGCTTTTAGCATGTCTGGTTAACATTTCATTGGCTGGTCTCTCAGCTGTTCAAACATTTTAAAATAAGAAAATAGCTCTAAGCAACCATTTTTCTGAGATAAGTATCAGATGCTTGGGCCAGTGTAGCTCAGCCCGGAGGAGCACTGCCTCAGTGCTGCTTGGGATCATATTGTGGTATAGATTTTAATGTCATTACAGCCAGAAAGATAACTCACATGGAACTGTCTGGGAGGCTTGATGTGAAAAGTGTTAATTTGTCCAGATCTCACAACCATAGAGAAGAATGGTTATGGCCATACAGTGCGCATTAACATTCATTTGAAATCAGATGCCCTTTTAGTTCCAGGCATGCTGATTTAATCTCTCTAAAGCTCTACCAGCTTTTTCTATCTTCTATGTGACTTATTCATCATCAGGAGAGGTAGTGAGAGATGATGCTTCCAGACTGGCTGAGTTTTTCTACAGATTTGCATATTTGTACAGCCAGTGCACACAGCTGAGATCACTATTTCCCTCCTGCTGAGGTGCAAGTTGAGAATCTTAGTGGTACAGATAAAGCAGCCAGTAATGAGGTCTGCAGCCTCTACCAGGGGCAGCCTTTTACAGGCAGAGACCACTTGCTCCACGGTCTTTAGGTCAACTCACAGTCTCTGTAGGTCAAACATACACTAAAGGGGTGGTGGCTTCATCATGTCTAAATTTAAGAAGGAATTTTGCTCACAGCAGTCATACTAGTAGAACAACAGAGCCTTGCTGAGGACCATGTTAGACACCAAAAGACCCTGGCACTGCTGCTTACTTAAAGATTGTTACAGCCACGCCATTGTGAAGTAAGTGAACATTCTCCAGGTTAATCTGGATAGCTGAATGAAGTGAAGCTCTCTCCAAGAAAACCTGACAGGTAGTCACAGTACGGTCATAGGGCCAAAGTCTTTCACCGTCTGACAAAGGTCACTCAGATCTCACTTTTGTTCTGCTTATATGGATATGGTCAAGAAAGCTAAGGTTCAATTAGAATTGACTTCGGCAAGGGATGTCAAGTATAAAAGGAAGGGCTTCTACAGGTATGTAGCAAACAAAAGACAGATTGGGATAATGTGGGCCCTTTCTGGAAGCTACCAGGAGAACTGTCTACCCTGGATTTGGAGAAGGCTGAGGTTCTTAATGACTTCTTTGCCTCAGTCTTCACTGGCAAATGCTCTGACCA
>JANRGW010035634.1:26471-39291 GCA_024733675.1 Psilopsiagon aymara
AACATAAAAAGGACATGAAACTGTTGGAACAAGTCCAGAGGAGGGCCACGAGGATGATCATGGGACTGGAGCACCTCTCATATGAAGATTGCCTGAGAAAGTCGGGGCTGTTCAACCTGGAGAAGAGAAGGCTGCGTGAAGACTTCATAGCAACCTTCTAGTATCTGAAGGGAGCCTAAAAGGATGTCTGAGAGGGGCTCTTCTTTAGGGACTGTAGCGATAGAACAAGGGGTTATACATTCAAACATAAACAGTGGATGTTCTTTCCTGTGAGGGTGATGAGGCACAGGTTGCCCAAAGAAGTTCTATACTGGCAGTTTTCAATTCCAAGTTGGATGGAGTTTTGAGTGACATGGTTTAATGCAAAGTGTCCCTGCCCATGGCAGGGGAATTGAAACTAGATGGTATTAACCATTCTACGATTCTGTGATTTTATGATCCCTTTAATTTTCATGGCTTTAAAAATCACATGAGCCATGCCTTAACACTGACTTTCTGAGGATCAGTTTCATCCTCAAGCTTGTGGAGATTTACTGCTTCAAAGACTTCCCCAAATGGCAGAAATTATATATCCTAGCCATTATCATAGAATCATAGAATAGCTAGGGTTGGAAAGGACCTTAAGATAATCTAGTTCCAACCCCCCTGATATGGGCATGGAAACCTCACAGTATACCATGCCACCCAAGGCTCTGTTCAACCCAGCCTTGAACACCGCCAGGGATGGAGCATTCACAACTTCCTTGGGCAACCCATTCCAGTGCCTCAGCACCCTTATACTAAAGAATTTCTTCCTCATATCCAATCTAAACTTCCCCTGTTTGAGCTGGAACCCGTTACCATTGTCCTGTCACTACAGTCCCTAATGAAGAGTCCTTCCCCAGCATCCCTACAGGCCCCCTTCAGATATTAGAAGGGTGCTATGAGGTCTCCACACAGCCTTCTCTTCTCCAGGCTGAACATACCATGATTGGACAGATTTCAGTTTGAGAAGGTGGGTAACCTCTGCATCTTTCAGCTACTGTGGACTTTCATTTAACATATAACAGTGAAGAGCTGCAATCATTTGTCATTAGATCCTAACCTCAGATTTATTTTGCCAGAAATGTCAGCAGTACTTAGCCTTGCCTGTGACATCTGTTTCATGGTTTCTAAAGTCTCCAGCACAGTAGATGGTACTGCATTTTGCTGTCCACTGGATTTCAGTTGTCATTCCATCAGAGATGGAAGACAAAAAATGGAAGACAAAGATGGAAGACAAAGAATGGCACAAACTGTCACACATTTCTGCGGGGAATTTCTCTCACTCCCTAATAGTATTTGACGGTCTTCACTGTGGAGTGGCACAACACCCACAGGGTTTTAGGGACATATACTGATTTCAAACATGCAGGAAGCTATTTGAAGTTTTTGTTAGATCAGCAGTTTCTTGAATCTTCTCCCTGTGCACCACTCATCTTCCAGGACAGAAAACTTTATTGTGCTTCCTTTAACTGTGTGCTGAGAAATTTCTACCCCATCTTATGAAATACAAGCATAAAAAAGTGAACAGGTGGATCTGCCTTTTCCATTAAACCTATCCCAAAAGCCATATTTGACAAAACAGAGGTATTTTACTGTGGCAATCTATGGTGCATCTTTGAGACGTTTCATTTTCTATGTTTTTGTATTTGAATTGATCCAATAACAAGCTTACTTTTCAAAAACTTCTATTTTTTTCTTTTTTTCTGTGGCTGTATGTTGAATGACAAAGCGTTTAGTATTTTAATGAGAATTTGCTGTCTGTTCTTCAAGCATCAAACAGGGTTATTGCATTGTTCACTAACTAATGATCTGACCAGAAGTCTGCATGAAATGTGGTCTGAGAAAACCTGACATCACAAACAGGAAAGTGCTTGCCTAGGACTGTATCAACAAGATCCCATCACTGTGATCGTAAATGATTGTCTAGCACTTAACCAGTTTGTCAGAAAACTACCGCCAATTTTCAGCTCACAATATTAGCAGCAGTGTCACTGAAATTTTTTTCTAATTGGCATAGATGTGGGGCCTTTCACTAGGTCTCCACTATATATTCATGAATTTATCACTTAGTGCAATTAATTTAATCACATTTGTTAACTAAAACTATGACATAGTCATTGGACTGGTACTAATAGAGATGCCTGGCAAAGCTATAAGAGAACTGCGTTGCATATCAACTGGCATTTAAGCATCTGCATTGTAAATCCAGCTATAACCCTCTCCTTCTGATTACTTATCCTTCAGCCTCTTTCATCATGAGCAAAGAAACTGTGTATATGAGTGTATATACACAAAGCAATTATGTATTGGGCAACACACACTATAGATAGTTATGGCTAATGAGCTACTAGGCTACGCATTAATATAGCCACTAATATTGATTAGATGCTAGATAAGTATTTGCTGGCCGGAGAGCTGTCAATCAGATGAGAAAGGATCACCCTCTGCTGCTTATCAAAAGAGGCTGCTCCTTGAAATTGCAGAACTGCAGTCTCTGCAGATTCTCTGGGGTTTTGTTGCCTTTTTCTTAAACTTAGGGTTTTAGAACTTTTTGAGTCAGAGCCTTTTTTGTCATAGCCTTGAGCCGCTAATTATTACTGCCTCAACAGTTACAATTGCATCACTTCTTCTTTTTCTTTCTTTTTTTTTTTTCTTCAGATGCTTTCTCATCTTTTAACAACACTTCAGAAGGATTCAGCCACATTCACAAAACTGTGATGCTCCAAATTTGGTACTAGATTAGAACTGAGATCCTGAAGTGAGGAACTCTCCCCATGAAACAATGTCTTTTGACCATAATTTCTTGGTGTTAGAGTCTGACATCTAGCCTAAACCCTAAGTTGTACTTCTGTCTACAGTACTGTACACACCAACAGCATCAGTTTTGCTAAGAGCTGCTCTGTCAGCATGCAACAAATCAAGTTTATGGATCAAGAAATGATGCAGCGCTTTGGAATATCAAGACCTCTGTAAACATATTTTTGTGCAATTCAGTTTGAGACAGAATTTGCTGGCCTGATGTAGGTACAAAATATACCCTAGTTAAATGTTCCATTACAGCAAATGAAGATCTAGTTGACATGGTCAGTGGAGCTCAGAAAGATATTTAGCTAACCAGCCATGGAGAGGAACACACAGGGAAGTGCAGGAGAGAATCAACATTCTTTCTTTTTTTTTTTTTTTTTAACATCAGTGACTTTAAAGGTAGAGAAATTTGGTATAACATCCTTCAGAGTGGCAGAGTTTGCTAGAGATTAACAATTTTTCATATTGCATGTTCCATACCACTCTGTGAAAGCTATACCAGCTGCTCGAGGGGATGCTGAGAAAGCAAATAACAAGGGACAAGAGGGTAAAAATTTAGAAAAAAACAAGTAAAGAAAGAAAACAGCCAAAACATTACACACCAAAGCATTTCTACTTTCAAAAAGGTTAGTTGATATTTTATCTTGTGACCATCTTGCAGATGATAACTTAGTTCAGTTTTCTGGGAATACCTCTTAAAATTACGACACACATCCATGCTCACTGCCCTCCACAAAATGCACTTTTTCTTTCCTTTTAAGTATCAAGTCTGTGTAAGAAAGTTTTATCCAAGAGAAAAACACTTAATACAAGAGAAAAACATTTTCAGAGAAGCATAGAGCGAAAAAGGGAAATGATCAAACTTATGATCTTGAAAGACAATATTTATGACATAGTGGCAGTGATCCTCTGCTCCAATTTCTTTATAAGCCTCTGTGAGAATATTTGATACAAGGAAGTTCCTTTCAAGTGCTTTCTTTGTGCACTTGTTATGAGCAATTAGTGAAGCCCCGCAGTTGTGTGATCTGACTTACCAGTTTTTATTTTGTTCCATCTTTGGTGAATTCAGTGGCTGCTCAGTGCTACTTTCCCTGTGATCTTCAGCTCAGATGTCTACAAATACATTTCCACTGGGTCTAATTTACTGCTCTCTCACTCCAGTTCTGTGCTGACATAACTCCATAGAGCTTTTTTTTGTTAAGGGAGAACTGAAAGAAATCAGGACTTGCCACCTGAACTCTTCTGACTTGAAATATTGAAGAGGAGCAAAGGCAGAATCTGAACACACTCACTTTTGGCAAAAAAGTTTTTTATAAACTAATCAAGGGGCACTGTTTCATTGCTAACTAGTTCACTCAGAGAGGTAAACAGTGAATATACAGTCTTGCATGGTGTTACCATGGTCTTTTTGTTTCTTGAGCTAGTAGTATAAATAGATACTCGGCTATCACCTGAAATAAGTGAACACACAGAGGAATAGAAGCAAATAGAGATTTACCAAATCATGTTGTGGAAGCAGAGATGCAATCCTTTTTTGTTTCACTGTAGGCATTGTCAATTTTTTATTTATGGTTTAGAAATACTGGTTTCTCTTATCTTGATTTATCTTTTGAATCCACCCATCATATTCTATTCATTTCTTTGGAAACCTAATCAAGAAAAAATACCATGTTTAGAGAAGTTAATCATATATGTATGCACATACATCTTTTGCATATTTTAATATCATGTAACCAAACTCCTTACTTTAATTAATATTTTGTGGGGTTTTTTGTTAATTTGATAGATGATATACTTTGAATATGCTTGGTGTTGCAATATGCTAACATTACATCTCATTGATAAAAACATAATGAAATGAAGGGAAATGTAGACGGTATATGGTTAAGCTTAGTGAGTCCATTCGAATGCTGACTGTTTAAAAAAGCTCTTGGAAATAGACAAGTACCAAACGACACATGTGTGGATCTTTCCAGATTTTAAAGGTGTCTTTCTCTTATTTTTAAAGCAGCTGACTGGGTAAGTAATGTAAAATTAGCATTTTCTTCTGCAAAAATTAGAGTTAGAGTTTATTTGTATCAACTCCAACTGGGAGCAGAACTACAGAAATTTTATTTTTGGTATTTGTATTTGTACTAAAATACATAAGTAACTTATAAATAATGACAGAAGAGGAATGAGTGCAAGACTGGGGTGTTACAAGCACACTTAGCATATTATCACTATCTTGAATCTCACAAAAAATGGGTTTCTTGATTTATAATAATAAAAAGTCTTTCAAATCAATAATATCAACGCAAGTACTAGAGACTATATCATGTTTTTTTCTGCATTCAAAGTTGGAAAGCAGACCTAGTTTGGAATTCAGCAAAGCAGACATTTTCTAAAGCAGTGCTGTTGCAGGCAGGACTGGGCAGATTCAGAGATTCCAAACAGATAAGAAGTTTTAGCTTGAAATTTTGGAAGGCTTGAAGGAAAAGCAAGAGGTGGAGATGTACTCCTTAGGTCTTTTCCTTCTGAGAATTACTTTGTAGTGTGAACTTTTGAGAAGACAGAAATAGCTTCTATAACCGAAAGACTGAAATAAAACAAAAGTACTTAAGTATATATTTTCCTCATTTTATTTTATGGAGAAATATTTTTATATTTTAGATATTTTATTCGTTGATATAGCTGTTTGAGATGAAATAAATGAGAAAAAAAAAAACCAAACAACCAAAAAATGCCTTTTCAGCATTATTATGTTTTTCTTTTTTGCCTTCTTACTATGACAAACATAACATTAGAGAGCATTTGATACAAAATCCACTGTTCTGGAGGGGCTGCCAAGCTGCTGCACATGCATAGTAATAACCATAATAATCAGAAACTAAGGCTTTTTGTAGATTTCACTTTAGAAATCCAGAAGTTTTCTACCTGTGTGTCCTGGTTTTGGCTGTGATAGAGTTAATTTTCTTCCTAGCAGCTGGTGCAGTGCTGTGTTTCAGCTTTAGACTGAAAACAATGCTGATAACACACCGGTGTTATAGTTGTTGCTAAGTAGCACTTACCTTGATCAAGGACTTTTCAGTTTCCCATGCTATGCCAGTGAGGAGGGGCACAAGAAGCTGGGAGGAAGCAGAGATGGGACACCTGATCCAAACTAGCCAAAGGGGTATTCCATACTACAGCATGTCATGCCCAGTATATAAGCTGGGGGGAGTCACTAGAGGGATCAATTGCTGCTTGGGCTGGGTATCAGTCAGTGAGTGGTGTGCATCACTTCAGCTTTCTGAATTTCCATTTTTTTTAATCTGTTGTTCCCTATTTTTATCATCAGTATTGTTATTGTTGATATTATTTCTATTGTCACTGTATTTTACTTTATTTCAATTATCAAGCTGTTCTTATCTAATCCCACAGGTTTCACATTGTTTTGATTTGCCTCCCCATCCTGCCCACATGATAAAAGGGGGAAGAGGTAAGCAAGTGACAGTGTGGTGCTGAATTACCAACTGGATCTAAACCATGACAGTCCTTTTCAGCTCCCAACATGGGGCATGAAGGTTTGAAGTAATGACAAATCTGACCAGAGTGTGTCAAAACATATTCATTATAAATATTAATTGTTTTGGTTTATTAATCATTGGTCACAACATTAATTTATTTGCTCTCAGAACTGTTGCACTTGGTCTCAGAGATCTTGGTTACAGTATGCATTCCCTGTTTTGGTGTTTATTGCCTTTAGGGCTTGGACTAAGGTTCTTGGTTTGTTGTACTTTATAATGGCTTATGATACTATAGACTTGCTGGTCATGAAACTGATCTCGTATGTGTTCTCAGCATTACCATCACCTCTATACTTTGGGAGCTAACTATATTAATGGTAACTAATAATAATCATACCTTTTTCCTTTTCTCCTGGGAGGGCCAACCTATGAAGGAGAAATTTCCCCATATCTCCCCCACTGGGCTACTTACAGCACCATTTGAGAACTTTGAGAATTTTGAATATTCTTGGAATATTGAATCCAGCATGGCCCTACTGGTAGAAATCAGTACTCAAACTCCAGTGACAAAGATTTTGGCTTCTTCAACCCCTGTGACACACACTATAGCTACTCAAATCCCAGTGACAAGCACTGTGACAACTTAAACCCTAGCAACAAACATGGGAGCCATTTGGATCTCTACAACAAGCACTGTAGCTACTCAAACTGATTACCACTCAACTGTGTACCACTGATACTCCAATCTGGCATCAGGAACCACAGTTATTTTTACCCCCATAGCAAGCACTGCAGCCACTCAAGCCCCACTGTCAAGTACAGCGGCTATTCAAACTTTGGTGACAAGCACTGCAGCTGTTGTTTTTTTTCCTTTTTTTCCCATTCCTGTGACCAATACGGTGACTACTCAAACCCCAACAACAAACACGCCAGTCGCTGCATGGTACTTAGTTACCCTGGCTGGTTTTAAACCATGATGCCATGACCTAGGTAATACAAACACATTTTGTTTCAAGTAAAACAAGAAATCTCTCATCAATTGCAGAGAGAAGTTTCAGACAGTATCTCAAACAAATAAAATGTTTACATCTATGAGTATACTTGAATGAGCTTCTCCTTTGTGATTAAAATATGGCAATCGAAAGGCTGTGACCTATAAAATATAATGCATCGTGTTAATTAAGAGCTTAAACATAAGGAGAAAATTTTAGCAATTGACAGGGACAAGATTGGCAGATTATTTTGATGAACAATGTGTCAGTTTCCTTGAAGGCACGCTGTATTTAACAGGAAACTTTTGGCTGAAATATATTTTGTCTGCATTGCTAGTTAGTCTTTTCTAATCAGCAGACTCATATTTTCAGATTAGAAATAAAAACCAAAACACAAAGCCTTTATCTTCTTTTTAAGAATTTAAATAAAGATCTATCAAAGATGCTTAATTACACCTTGCAAAGAAAACTAAATCACTTACAAGTCCTCTACATTTTGTGAGGTTAAATTATAATATCACAGGGTAGAAGCAGGAGAGAACACACACAAAAATAGAAGTGACAATATAACTAGGAAGGCAGTAGGTATAGATATGGGTAGTTGCCATTGCCGTAAGGAACAGCCAGTTAAAGGATTTTGAGGAGTACAGATATGAGGAATGAGATGCTGTTTGGGGATATTTTAGGAGTGAAGGCAATAAAGAAAGGGTTTAATAAATATTTCTTACAGCCAAAATTCTTTTTTCATAGAGGCATTCTTGGAAACACAACAGGTTAGTCAAAGCTTTCCAACATTAATTTAAGCAGAACAAAGGTGAAAACCTGCAATGTACATTTTCTGTGCATGTTGGCATCACTTTGCAGAATTATAAACTGTTGAAGCAAAGGATGGAAGTAAAAAGTTTGTCCTTCTCAGTAATTCATATTACCATTACATGAGTGTGTGTGTGTGTGTGTATGTGTGCTATATTCATCCATTTAAATAAACATAGATTATTTCACTGCTCATTACAGATTCTGGGTGGATTGAACTATATAGGACATGAGTAAAACAAAGCAGATCTTTCCTTTATATTAAAAGATGCAAGTAAGCAAAATTTCTAAACTCTGCAGTAACAGCAGAAGTTAGATGTTTTTGTAGAGCCTATTTTTTTAAACTACCTTTTTCACTTGCACCAACTTCACTGCATTTTTACTTTTTTTTTATTAAGACCATTAAAACTACAACATGGGAGTGAATATATTTCTGTTCTACAGAAGAATATACATATATACTTTGCATATCAGTAGGTCCAGTTAATACATCTAATTTAGTAAAATCTAAATATACCTTAGAAAGATTTATCTACTCTCTGAAACTCATTTACGTCCTTCCCCCTGTTACAGGACAATTTGTTCTAGTCCCTGATGTTTATTTTTCCATTTGCTATTTTTTTTTAAAGCAGTGCTTCCAGCAGATTTCCAGCTTTTCCTGGTCTTTTCACTGTTTTTATGCCTGCCTTTACTGAAGGATTTCAGAGCTTCTCAAGCACATGTTGTAAGAATAAAAACAAAATACAGCAGACTTTCATCCCAAGGTGTTTCACTTCTAATTCCATAACAATTATCAGACGTCTAATGGGATTCAGATAAGTGGAGGGAGACAGGGAGGTCTGATATTATATTATCCCTGTGTTAAGGTAGTCAAAAGAATAAATGTCCTCTTCCTATTTCTAGAGCTAGCTTTCAGCTTGACAAACCTCTCCATCTTACTTCTACAGCCAAGCAGACACTAAGTTGGGTTGGTTGATTCACTTTTTCTGCCTAAAAACACCATCAAAAAAATTGCAGCTCATCAAAGTAAGCCAGTACTATGGAGGTAATATCGATCCCTTTTAGGCCATCGCAATTAAATGTCTGGAAGAACACAAAAAACCTCTCTTTTGTATTTTTCAAACATGGGCAACTTTCCACACTCACAGCTCTTTTTTTTTTATTTTTTTAATTTACTGAATGGATGACTGAAGGCTGATCAATATAAAACATTCCAGAGATCCCAGAGAAACTTTTCTTCGCATGAAAGTGCTTTGAAAAGTCAGAAGAAAAAAAAAAAAAAAAAACAAAACCAAAAAAAAAAAAATCCCACATTAAAAAAAACCCACAAATAGTCAGTGACATGAAAGAATTTTGTCAGAAATTTGCTCACATACGCAGTTTATAGTTTGCATATAAAACTTACTAAACAAAAATGTTTATAAAATCTGCTTAACTTTCTATTGCTTTCTTAATGTGAGATATATGACCCTCAGAATGTGAGTTATACAAAGAGCTTTCTGAGAGTTTAAGGTACATTTAAGGAAATGTGAAATTGAGTAGAGTGCAATTTTTCTACTCTTCCCCCAGTTTTCAATAATTCTTGCTTGTATGCTTCACCTTTGCTACTGAGAACTTCCATTTCACTTGGAAACGTATTAACACATTACCATCCACAGTGTAATGGTGATAAACACTATAGAAAATGGAACATGGCTTGAAGAGTGTCTGCACCAGCAGCATGAAACCACAGTCCAGTTTCTGCTTTTCCCTGCTGTATACTCCAGCTGCACAAATCTCTGCCTTGGGTAGCATTCAACATTCCAGCATTAAGAAACAATCAAGTCTGAGCTACAGATGCTCAAATAAGATACTGCTTGTGGGGACCAAACAAACAAAAATAATCCTGCTTTGTAAGGAACACAGATTTCATATTTCATATCCAGTACTGCAGCCATTGTTGTGTCAAAGAACAGAGTCAGCTTAAGTTGTTCAGCTCCCGGGTTCAAGAAAAGAGAGATAAAGTCCTGAAGACACACATTGGAAAACCTGAACTTCACAGTATATAAAATGCATAATATAATAGAGAAAATATGCAATTAGAGGAGAAAATGGAAACATTTTGTTCAATGTATGTGTTTTTACAATGACAGATGACAATTGTCCTTTTATTCAAGTATAAAATAATTTAGCAATCAATAGACATTGAGTTTTTTTAATAATGTCCATATAGAATAAAGTTTGAATAGAAACAAAAACCTACAGATATTTTGGTAAGCATAGTCTTCACAGCCTATAGGACAATAAAATACCCCCAAGCAAACAGTCTGGATAATGAAGTACATGATGCATTCTTATTCTCACACATAGAAGAGAAATGAGGAAGGAAAGTTAGAAAGGAATCATCCTCCTAAGGAATGTTGTATCTGCATTTCCCAATTATAAATGTCTACTTTACTTAGGCGTGCACTTTTATTGATTAAGGTTATATCTCTGATTCGTTCAATTATTTCTGCAACCATCCAGCTCATGAGATGGGCTCAGGTATCGCCTATATGTTGAAGCATACTGCAGAACACACTTCCTGTCTGCACAGAAACAATATTGTGTGTCACATCTATTCATCATATATCTTGTGCACTGACACCGCTTATCCAGCATTAGAAGTACAAAGTGATCTGGAATACTTCATAGAAGAGGCTTACATCACTTGCCTGGAGAAATTCTTAGGCAGCATAGATTTATTTGACGTTCAACATGTGCAATGGCAATACAGACAACAGGTGCTGGATACTCCCAGGGTTTGCTCAGGTCAGGTACAATGTCAAGTAAACACATCAGAGTTTTCATATTCTCCAGCAATTCCAAATAAACCATTCTTTGTGCCATCACTGAAGCACCCCTGAAATTACTTTGCATGCTCATCAGATTTGATGTCTTTTCCATGCTATGAAGTACTTTTTACATATTCTCAGTTACTATAAACACAGAATCATAAGCTGACCTTCAGCTTCAATCACTGCTTAATTTGCATGACAGATCATTCTTATTTTAATATATTGCACTGCTTACCTTTACCTCAGGTACTCTACATGATTTTAACAACATTTTTGAAAGCATAGGAAAAATAGAAGTTACAGGATGGGCTTCCATGATTTTCAGCTCCTCCAGAGATATCAATTGTTATAGTTATGAACTGTACCCAAACAAAACTTCCATTATACATAAATAGTATACAACTAATACAAATAGGATCTGCACGTCTCCATACTCTCCTGAAAGTAGATCAAACAAACACAGAGACATCCACTGGTGAGAAAAGACAAAAAAAAAAAAACATTCCAGCACAGACTTGTGTTACACCTGGCAAGTGCAGATTCTGTGTCATAATCTGGAAGATCTTAAGCATTATAATGAGGCTGCAAAATGTCTAGGAAAAGAGGTGAGCCCATCTACCTGAAATCACTGATGCACTTAAGCTACCCTTTTAGCTTGCATTACAATTTACAATTGCATTTACAATAAAACAGGAAACCTGTCTTTATGTTTAAGACTAACATGGAAAAAAGAAGATAAGATCTGCTTTGTCCAATAAAAACAAACCTGCCTTGAGCTTTTTTTCCTAGTGAAAAGTGAATTTATAAATAGTGGTTCCTCTCTGTGCTGTTCCAGTACAATAAGTACTGTGTCTATATCCTTTTATGAAGTACTTTAATACTGCATTCTCTGACTGTATTTTTACAGTTACTAAAAAAAATACACTCATTAGTTACATGCTGAAAGATGCAAAAACATACTCACTACAGAAACTAAAGATTCCAGTCTGTCGTGGTTTAAGCCCAGCCATAACTCACACAGTTTGTTCGCCCACTCCCCCCTCTTTCTTCCTCCCCACTCCCAGAGGGATAGGGAGGAGAATATAAAGGATGTAACATCCACGGGTTGAAATCAGAACAGACTAGTAACTAGGGTATAACACAAACCACTGCTGCTACTATTGGTCAGTTTGGGTCAGGTGCCCTGTCTTTGCTTCCTCCCGGCTTCCCCTCCTCCCTGGCAGAGCATGAGACTCAGGAAGTTCTTGGTCAGACTAAACATTACTGAGCAGCAACTAAAAACATCGGTGTTATTAGCACTGTTCCTAGGCCAAAAGTCAAAAGCACAGCACTGCACCAGCTACTAAGAAGGAGAAAAAAATGACTGCTACTGCTGAACACAGGACAGTATCCACCCCTTATTCCGTACCATTCGTGTCATGCTCAGATCCCACATTTTCAATATACCATCACTCATATATATATATATATATATATATATATATACACATCCAAACACACACAGAGAGGGAGAGACATCATTCCTTAGCACATGGACCAATCCCTATAAACCTGCTGAGTCCATTCTGTCCATGGTATCAAGTTCCACCTCTTGTAACAGTCTTTCAGAGCAGGAGAGGCTGTGTGCAGTGTTCATACTCGTGAATGGCCTGGGCATAGTGTCCATTGCTAAGTCCACCCCTCGATCATGAGTCCATCTGTATGTTGCATCTCTGCCCTGATGGTCTGAAGTGTCATGGGCCCACCAGGCTCAAAAGTTTGCCTTCCTCTTCAGCAGTTTCTGCAGCTTTTTGCTGGGACTCCATACAGCTGCCTTCCATCTCCAATGCTTCCAAAGCACTGGAGGGGCCCAGTGGATTAGATACTCGCCCATACTGTCCCA
>JANRGW010035635.1:0-37544 GCA_024733675.1 Psilopsiagon aymara
GCCGGGGCCGGGGCCTGCGCCTGCGCCTGCAGCCGGCCCCACACGGGGAGCTGGGCACGGGGAGTTGAGCAGTGACCGCGACCGGGCAGAGTGCGGCCTCGGGGCGGAGCGGGGGGCGCCGCCGTCCCCTAGAGGTGAGCATGCCCCGGTGGCGGGTGTAAAACCGGCCCCGTTCCGCCTTGGGGGGTGTTGGGAGCGGGTGTGCTTGTTGGCTCCTTCCGATGTCTGCCTGGCGGGACGGGGAAGTGTCCTCCTCCCAGCAGTCGCTTCCTCGGGGTTAGCGCCTCCAGGCTGCCGGGTGTGCGGGCAGCGGGTTGAGGGTGGGAAGAGGGAGCCGCTGGGATTGCTGACTCCTGGAAAGAGAGCGTAAACCTGATTTTGCTGGGCCCTGTGTCAGGCCGTGGCCCGGGTGGTGGAAGAGGCCCGGAGGAGAGGCGCCAGATCAGGCTGCTTGTAGGACTCAGCATCCTTCGTCGCTGTTGATCTCTCTCGGTTTCTCTCTCCTACGTTGTTCTGTCTGCAGCTTCTGAAACTGGTATTGAATCATCTGCAAGACAGAATCCAGTGGCTTCTACCCTGACAGCAGCGTTTTCTAACTGGGTCTTTGGTCATCCTTAGGAAAGTGGATAATCAGTGCACTCTGGGATTGCTGTCATGTGGGAGCCTGCATACTGCATCACAGGCTTCTCAAAAACACACCAGGTGACGCTCCTGCGTTTCTGGCAGCAATCTGCCTTTTTGTGTTCATTCCCGACTTGAAATTCTAAGAAAAAAATAATGTGTTAGTATTTTTAAACAATTTTCATATAATGCAACTATTTATTAAAAAGAGAGTAATGCCCAAGAGGTGGTGCCTGAAAGCTTTCAGCTTTTTGAAGACTTGGATCTGAAAAAAGTAAAGTTTATGCAATTGGGTGTAGATATGAGTGTGTATACTTCCTTTTGCTCTGTATGTCAGTCAGATTCGATAAAAAGCTCAAACATATTAGGCTTCTTGTTAAAAAAGCCAAAAAGAGATGGCCGGATCAAGATGCTACTGCTGTTGTCAATCTTCCTTTTTCATCTGTTTCTTTCTTGAGGGAAGGACTGCCGCCTGCCCTCAACCCTGGCGGTTTGTCAAGAGAATACACGTGGAGAAAGCACTGTGGAGGAACTTCACACCAGAGAATTCAGTGATGAGTTGTGAAACATTAGAAAATTTGTATTTATTAGTTCAGTTCATGAAAGTATTTCTCTGTTTATGGTATTTGTTTTTCTCCATTCAGGACAGTCAGTTTTGGTTCTGGCTTTTACCTTTTGAAAACTTGAGTTTGCAGTTAATTAACATTCTTCAAATGTAGAGCTCCTGAGGGGTGCGGTAGAGGCTTTGGTGCCTGATCTATTACATTCGGTCTTCCATTTCCATTCTTCTGACCTTGCCAGTTACAGTTACTGTGTTTTTTTGCCTTTTGCCCAGCCATTCCTGCCTCAGTTTGCTTGGTTCTGTCACATTTGTCATTCTCAATTTCTTCAGTTCCCCCCATTCTGTTATTCTCTTCCATGCTTTACTGGCCTTTCAGTTGCTATTTTTGCCACATGTTTCTGTTCTGATTCTTAGTGCCAGTTCTTCCCCTCTTTCCTTGCCGCATGTTTCACATTCAGAGTCGTTGTCCTTGAAATTTCTTGGAGTTTCCTCTGAGAATCCTTGTTTCAACCATTTTGAGACCCCAGTTTCAAAAGACTTCCAGTCTTACTTATTCTTTGCTTAGGTTTACTATCTTCTTCCTCCATGCTGCCTAGGCCTGATACAGAAAGGATAAACAACCTGTTCTTAGTTTTTTTTTTCTTTACTAGGCTGTGCCTGACGTGGGCTCGAACAACTTGGAAGCAGGTGAATTGTTTTGGCAGAAATGTATGTAACTGAAAACTGGCTTATGGGCACTCTCAGAAACAAGAAATTTTAGGAACCAGGGCAAGCAAATTGGGCTTTTTAGCACTAAGGAATTTATTGGACATATTTAAAAGGAGTTGTCATATGTCTCTGCAAAAGCAGGAAGAGTCAAGGGGAGAATAAAACTGGGCTAAAACGTGCCTGAGACTGCCCCACAGGTACAGCTCTTGCACTGCTTAATGCTCCTACTGTACTTAGAGAGTGGGTCAGGTGATCTTGGCATAGAATGATGATGTTGAAACCTCTTACTCCATCTGATTTAAAGAGTAAACCCAACTCAGATTATTTTTGCTCGGAAAAGCTAAAAACCAGCAATGTGTGTTGCTTCCTCTTGTTCTTTAAAAAAAACGGTCAGAATCACCCTTCATCCAGGCATTACAGATTTGTCAAACAGGATTATGTGTGTGATGCAAATCCCCTTGAGTTCACTTTTAAAACATCTCTTTCTCTAAAAACTTTCCTCAGTGTATGGTATAAAGGGTGGCGTCTCTACTTCTTTAGTCACTTCCATATTGTTTATGTGAGGAAAGTTTGATTGTTTCTTATTATAAGAGTGACTATTTCCTTGTGTAATGTTGTTACTGATTTCCACTGTAGAGTAAGTGCAGTCATATATGGAAGTACATGTCCTTCTCCAGTGCTGTATTTTACTGTGACAGCTGTCATAGAATGAGCGACAGTTTGCTTGCCAGCCTTGCTTTCTGTCCACCCACTCACAGTATCTGGAAGATCCTCAAGCTGAATTAGTACACAGACTTTTCAGCCAAAAGCTGTGAAAATGACCCGGGTAATCAACAAAGTTTTTGTTCCTTCAGAGTGGCAGGCATTCAAAGAAGTAGTCTGAGCTTGTATGCTTTTTCCACTCTTAAGTTTTTACGTCGCTCTGTATTACCTTTTCTTCCTTTTAGTATGTTCATAGCTTTTCCTTTTTTCTTTCAATAATTCTTTTTTTTCCTGTACTAGGACAGAAAGCAGGTATTTCAAGTATGTCTTAGACATAATAAAATCACGTTTCATCATGCATTGTTCAGATTGGGGTTTTGTGTACCCTCAACATAGAAAGGACATGGAACTGTTGGAACAAGTGCAGAGGAGGGCCATAAGGATGATCAGGGGACTGGAGCACCTCCCGTATGAAGATAGGATGAGAAAGTTGGGGCTGTTCAGCCTGGAGAAGAGAAGGCTGCGTGGAGACCTCATAGCAGCCTTCCAGTATCTGAAGGGGCCTATAAGGATGCTGGGGAGGGACTCTTCATTAGGAACTGTAGTGATAGGACAAGGAGTAATGGGTTGGAATTTAAACAGGGGAAGTTTAGGTTGGATATGAGGAAGAAATTCTTTACTGTGAGGGTGGTGAAGCGCTGGAATGGGTTGCCCAGGAAAGCTGTGAATGCTCCATCGCTGCCAGTGTTCAAGGCCATGCTGGACAGAGCCTTGAGTGACATGGTTTAGTGTGAGGTGTCCCTGCCCATGGCAGGGGGGTTGAAACTTGATGATCTTAAGGTCCTTTCCAACCCTAACTATTCCATGATTCAATATATTAAGTTTCAGGATAAGAAAACTGATTCGGCAGTTTTGACAGTGGCCCTTTCTGTAAGACATGAGCTGCACAGCAGTTCTGCCTTCTCTATGTGGTTTATAAACAGTGGTTCAAAACCTTAATGCCATGGATAGATTTGAACTGAAAGTGAGTAGTATTATCAAGGAGTGATTTGTCCATACTTCATGTGAGCTGTCAGTTAACTGTTGGTTTATGTACACTGCATTCTTAACTCTATTTCTGCCCAGAGCAGTTTAATTAGAGGTTATAAACTTCAGCCAAGTTCTATATGTGCATGAATTCTTTACTAGAGTATGGTGGGCCTTTTAAATTGCACTGGGCACATCTGACAGTATAAGATGCTAAGGCAGTTGCTCTGGGGGTATTAGCTGTACCACTCAAATGTAATTTTATTAGGCAGATGTTATCTGGAGGGATTTGGAGTTTTGTTCTGAAAAGTGTTTTCTAACAGAAGTACAAAGTGATGTGCCCATGATTCCACAGGAAGTCTTTAGCCGAGTACAATGCTGAACCCAGCATCTGCCAAAGAGTATTTTAGGTCATCCTTCCTGTTAGGTTTTTACATGAGTATATTTATTCCAGAGATTCTGTCAGCTGTGTAGGTATAAAAATTGATTTTTATTTCTCTATTAACTTATGTATTTTCAATGCTTGGGTTTTGTTTTAAACAGTAATGAGTAATTCGATCAAAGTGTGGATTTTTTTCCTTTTGTTGTAGATCGATGTCCTGTGTTGTCCTGTCCAAAGAATTGTGCAGGTCACTTAATTTTTATTGATGTGATGCTTTAAATACACATATGAGATTCATTTCTTGCGTTTTGTTTGGGATTTTTTTCTTGTAGCACCCTTGAGTGTTGAAATACTGAAATGAAGCTAACTCTGGAATAATTTTTGCTTACCAGGTAGCTTTTCAAGTGCAAACACAATCAAATGCCAAACCTTTATGTGGTTTATGACCAAAATACTTTTGCTTTGAGTCACTTGAAGGTTTTAGAGGAGAGGGAAAGGCCCATCTTATCCTGATAACTTCTTAATTACAGTTTTCAGCACTCCAGGCTGTATTCCAAAGTTCTTTAATGCAACCACTATGACAGTACAGGTGGAAGGTTCTGTATTTAGCAGTGTTCAAAGGGTAATGATGTTGAATAAGTGTGGTAGTGTACTCTTTCTATGATCATTTGTTTAGCTTCACTCCAGTTTGCTCTTCTTGCCAGCAAACTAAACATTATGACAAAGGCATCAGCTATGATGTTTCATTCCTTAATGCCCATGGTTCTTGTGATGGTTGGTTATTTATGGCACTCAGCTGAGAATAGTAAGAATATTTTTATTTTGTATTAGCTCTGGAAGATGTAAGAACATGATTTGTCTCTTGCTAAATCAGGTTCATTCCCTGTTAGTTGCATTGGCATCTCAGGGTTGCAAGAACACAGATTTATAGTTCTCTTTTAAACTGTTGAAATTCAAGGAGAAATTTTTCAGTAAAACAGTTGAAATGATGATCTAATTCTTTGTCACCTTGGGCCAGACCATTTCTTAGGAGAAAATGTGCTGCTAATAGAAAGCTTTGCTATTTCATGTGAAGCATCTTAAACGCAACAATCTCTTTTTATTATATACCTCGTACTGCTATTACTGCCATGTGTGCATGCCTTTTATTTGCACCTGACCTCTGCATGAAAAGCTGCATCTGTGTCTTCTAGGTGGGAACAGTCAGCACAGGAAAACAAACCAAACCCATCTCTTACACGGCGTGCTCTGGGGTGGTGATCTTATAAGGAGCACCGTACATTAGAATTTTCAGTCTTTCCAGAAGGTGCTACTATGACACTGTAAAAAATCATGGCTTTAACAAGATAAACAGGGAAACTCTTTATTCACAAGTTTGCTTATTTTACATTTGAGGTTGTTTTATATGATTCTTGGGCATGGATACAGAAGGTGGCAAGGCCCATATTTTATTCCCAGCTTCCAAATTACAAAGTACTTTGCCTCATATTCTATTTCAGGAGAACTTGTGTTTGAGTCCTTCAAACAGTGTTTTTCTTTGTAGAAATCCAGTGTGGAATTGCTGCAAAAGCAGAGATGATTATACAGAGAGTAGTGCTGAATTCACGCCCCGGTATGTATTTCTGTCAAGCAGTAGAGCAATGTGTTTGTTATGGTTGCATAATGCAAAATGGGGAGGGTAGAAACAGACACTAACTTAAGATACTGATGTTTATATATCTTAATATTGCAGGCAGCAATAAGTAAAGTTTATTGTGAGCTGTGTTTATTTAGTCTATGTATACAGATGTTTCCTCAGATGAGAAAAAAAGGGTTTAATGCATAATATAGGAGAAAACCCTAAGTGTAGGGACTCAAAGTGAAGAAAGATTAGCAAGCATTGCTTTTTAGTTCTGATATTTGTTCATCCTGCATTTTAAGAGATGACTAAAAGAAAGTATTTTGTTACTGTTTTTTGTTTCCTTTTAGTAAACACTGAATATTTTATTCCTCCCATGTGTCAGTGTTTATTTTTTAAATATACACTTTTAAGGTTTTGTGTACTTCTTTACTTACATATTTTCCTTGTTATATGTAAGCACAATATTTTCAAAAGTGAGTTTATAAATTATCTGTAGTAGAAGAGCCACAGGCATGCATTAAGTTCTGGGGGGAGTGTTGTGTGCTGCTGAATGCTGAATAAGTCCTGAGGGGATAAGAACAATTGTGTGACCTTCGAATAAGTCTTTCTTTATGCAAATTGAATGTTACAGCAATGGAGTGCTGGAGTCGCCCAGTCTGATTTAAAACACACACAGGTGTCTGGCTCTTTCCTTTTTTGTTCCAGCTGTCAGTCTGACGGATCTGCTGCATGTGGCACCCACCTGAGCATGAGGCCTCCTCTTCTGTGTCTCTTAGCATGTGTATCATAGGTGTTTCTGTGAACCTTGAATTTAAGGAGGTCTCTCTGTAGCTGCAAAAGGGTGCTTTTGCAGCATATGCGTGTGCAGTGGCAATGTTCTGTAGTTCCCCAATCTCACAGAGTCAAAAGACTGAAAGAGTGAGAGTTTAAAACTTACCTGGTTAAAATTTATGGTCATTTGTTACTGGCAAAATAGCACCCGATAGTTTTGTTATGTGAGAGAAATCCCAGTGCATGTCTTTGTTTTGAAAGTTAGGGGCTTTTCAACACATTTTTTGAGAAGAGGAACAGCCAACTGTCAGTTAGGGCAAGTGCCTGCTACTGGCCCAGGCAAGCGTTAGCTGAGATCAGTTTGTCTCAGGTTTGAGTGGTGGCAATGCACCCATTTAAATTGTGATCTGTAACACGCAATCTGAAAATTGGTCTGTTTTATAACTAGTCATAGCCTAACTTACTCTAAAAAGGACTATCTTAAAAGAAGGCCTTCCCATATTGATTAAGGGAAACTCTATATTGATTTATTTGTTTGATTTTATAATACTAGGTAAGAATGGTGTGCCGGTGGCTGAGAACTTCCGACTCGAGGAAAGTACAATAGCAGATGCAATCCAAGCAGGACAAGTGCGTGTTAGAACCCTTTATCTCTCTGTGGACCCTTACATGGTAGGTGATTGACTTAGAGCTAAGCCAGAATTTGTTTTTTAAAATATCTTCAACTCTGTACCTGTCACAGAATCAAAGAATGGTTTGTGTTGGAAAGGACCTTAAGATCATCTAGTTCCAGCCCACTGCTTGGGCAGGGACACCTCACCTTAGACCATGTGACCCAAGGCTCTGTCCAACCTGGCCTTGAACACAGCCAGGTTACCAGTTATAGTCATCAATGTTCCTGTGACATATATAGATAGGAATATGATTTTATAGTGTTACTGTAAAAGTCGGTCGGAGAAACTCTGGAAGACTCAGTTTGGAGTTTTAGACAGCAGCATTCTTTATTGCAGCAGTAGGTGCACATGCGAGTCATTTTGCAAAGGTGAGCGCACCCATTACTTGCTGACTGCAGCTATATAGCATATTCATGAATGTTCATAGCTTTTTCAGGAAATAATTATAATATTTGCATCCTAATTAAGCCTGCCCTTTCTTGCTAAGTGGGGGTCTCTGGTGGTCACTGTCAGTCTTCCTCACTGTGTTTACTGAATGACCTCAGTGCTTGTGCATGCTCGCAGGGTCCTAGTGCTGAGTTAGCAGTTGATATGTCCTTGCTTCTGTTGCAGTTTTGTTCTGCATTGGGCGCCACTCTGCTGTCTTGAAGGCTGGCATCCTTGGTCTTATTTACTGTCTCCTTAGTTGTTATCAGTCCTGTGATGTTCCTTCCCCAGTCAGCCAAACATTCCTTTCTCTCTTTGTGTTAGTAAGTTAGAAGAGTTTGGTCTACCCTACTATGTTAAAGGCACATGCACTATTGTTAGTTTTAAAATTTAACCCCAGGAAGAGGCTGTGAGCCCTGATACATGGTTACAGATTTGATTTCCTGAACTTTGCCTTCTTTATGAGCATTTTTTAACTTTTTTTTTCATCCCATAGAATGAAGTACTTTTCAGTTGAGGGGTGTGTGAGTAGAGGAGGAGGAATATTTCATGATAAAGCAAGAAAGAGCCATAATCAGGCAAAAAAATTCTAGACGTTTAAATGTTTCAAGTTAAACATAAGTTTGTGTTACCACTTTTGTTTATAAATAAAGGCAAATTTTCTCCTTAAGTTGGTGATGGCAGGACAAAAATGTGTCAATACATTATAAATAATGGAAACAAAGAGGATTAGTGAATGAAGTCATAACCAGCACTTGCACCTAATTCTGCAAAACTGTAGAAATCACGTGTTTGGGAGAGTTGTGGGTTGAAAGGGAAGTGAAGATAGGAGAAGCAGACAGACCCAGTCTGCTAGTGTGTAAAACTTTGCTATAAAGAAAATTGTGATAATCTCTTCCTTGCATAGATGGAGATAGAAAAGTAACACTCTTAATTTCAGGAAAGTAGGTGTAGCTTGGCAATTAAGGAAAAATTCAGGAATCCTAAGTACAAGCTCAGGCTACAGGAGGAGATTGAAAGAGGATGTTCAGAGTTAAAGAGGTTTGTCTGTTCTTCAGTGCATAGGCATGGACTGAATGACTTACGGGTGGGTTTTTTTCAGTCCTACATTTCTATGATTCATCCAGTTAAGGAATGGCGTTTACAGGATTCTCCTCAGACCCAAGCCAGTTGTCTTCATTTACGTGGCTGACTTTGAGACAGCATCCTTAGAATGTGTTGGCTTTGATAAATAAGGCTGCTGGAGGAAATCAGATTGATCCATCCTCTTTTGTACTGAGCAAACAAGAGGAAAAAGAGATCTAAGAAAAGATCAGGACTGTTTGGGGCTTATTGGGAGACTTTCGAGTAGCCCTTTGTGTTTGAAGTTTTATAAGTATCTCACCCCCACCTTCATTTGAACTCACAAACCAGCCATGTGTTCCCTCAGAGCCTCTCATTAAAGCCTTGTCTTTCAGCGCTGCCGAATGAATGAGGACACTGGCTCAGATTACCTCCTGCCCTGGCAGTTGTCTGAAGTTGCTGATGGTGGGGGCATTGGGGTTGTGGAGGAGAGCAAGCATGACAACTTTGCTAAAGGAGACTTTGTAATCTCCTTCAATTGGCCCTGGCAGACAGTGGCAATTCTAGATGGAAGCTTGCTACAAAAGGTAATGTAAAATGTAAATGCAGCTGTTTTCTTTTCCTAACCCTGTTTTATTTATTTATTTTTTTTAATAAATAGTGGCTAATGACATTAGTTTGAAGTCAAATCCAAGCTAACGTTGTTGGAGCAACCATTTCTCAAAAGCAGATTGACTCAGGGGTGGCAAAATCTGTATCAGTTTCTTCTTATCTTCATGTAAAAGAGAAAATTATTGCAGTTTAGGAATGTATATTTGTCAGTAAACTGCTTCCTTTAGGACCCTTTGCCACTGACCTGCAATTTCTCTTCATTTCGAAATGCTTTTTGGCGCTTCAGTAATTTAAGGTTTTGTGAATGACTTTGTTTAAAAACTTCTTTTAAAACTCTGGAAATACAATCTTTGTTTCGTTTTGTAGAATTTTGTTGTTAGGATAGAGCTAGTTTCTAGATAGCTTGTCCCTACCTTGCCTGGTGAATATCCTGAGTTAGTCTTTTATCCTCAGACAGTCAAATGGCAAACAGCAAAACCTCACCTTAAGTAGCAGTGAACACCACCATGTGTTTCTGTTTTGTAGCTCATTCCACAACTTGTAAATGGACGCCTTTCATACTTCCTCGGTGCAGCTGGCATCACAGGACTGACAGCCCTGTTGGGTATAAAGGAGAAAGGACACGTGGCTGTGGGTGCAAATCAGACAATGGTGGTGAGCGGAGCAGCTGGTGCCTGTGGGTCTTTGGCTGGCCAGGTAAGCGAGCTTAAGGCATGCAAGCGTACTCTGTTACCAAGTTTATCTTCTGAAATATGCTGGTTAGTAAAAGTATGGATAAAATCATTTTAAATGTGAGCAGGTATACAACTCCATGACAAAGGCCACTTCCACATGTTTGACTCTCACTGAGAAAGATATGAGGTGTGAAACTTCAGTTTCATGAAACTGGGATAGGAGAAAACAGCCCAAAGAGATTACTTGTCAATAGATAAAGTCGATGGTATAAATACATGTGTTTACTATACATTTATATAGTGGGTTGCTGTTTGAATACATTCTTTGAGTTTCTTTTTTTTTTTGTCTTTTTTTTGTCTTTTTTTTTTTCTATAGTAGTAAAAAAATGTAGTAATCCCCTTCTTTGTATTGTGTTCAGTGACATCCTTTGTACTTTGAGATTCACAGCCCTTTTATCCTCGTCAGCTTTGTAGAACCTGTTGCAGTGGGTTTGTGTGTGTGTATGTGCATATTTACACATATCTGTAGAACATATTTGAATCAATTATTGTCCAGTCTTTTTGGCGTTTTGTTAGCTATGTAACAGTACTTGGCAGGTGATTATTTTTTATTATGTTTGGCTTTCCAGTACTGCCAGTCACTGGTAACTCCACAGATTAAACCTCCTGCAGTCACTGAGTTTAGAAAGATGGTGGATTTCAGTTGTAGCTGCCACTTCTCTAGGTGTGAGGAGGGAGTGACAAGAGACAGCTGTGTCCCGTGAGATGAGAGAGCTGGGGTGGGATGGGAAAGAACTGTAACACCCCCTGGTGCCTTTATACAGATGAATGATCTCACTTATCTTTCCTGTTTGTGTTTTTTGTTTTAATTGTGTACATGCAGATTGGCCGTCTGGAGGGCTGCTCCCGAGTGGTGGGGATCGCTGGCACAGATGAAAAGTGCTCCATTTTGGTCCAAGAAATGGGATTTGATGCTGCTATCAATTACAAGAAGGGGAATGTGGCAGAGCAGCTACGTGCATTCTGCCCAGGCGGTGTGGATGTTTACTTTGACAATGTTGGTGGAGATATCAGTGATACAGTTATAAGTCAGGTGATTTTACCAGCTGTCAGGTTATTCTAGTCACTCTCCAGTGTCTGCATGCCCAGTTTTGGATTAATTCATATTGGAGACCAGCCTGCAATAGAGCAGAGCAGGTTTTCCACTTCACTGATTTAATCCAGGTGCTGATTCTCATCTTGAGAAATCAGATACTTGAAATCAATGCCATCTGATTAGATGAAATCTAATTAGATTGAAATCTGTCGTCTGGATTGGGCTGGCAATAGAGTAATAGAAACACAATTTCTGCTTGTCATTTCTCACCTCTTTGGCCAGGAGACTTAGTAATTTTCTAAAAACCTGGTCTGTTAGTGTAGTAATCTTGGTTGTGTCAGCTTTGGTTTTCTGTCTGCACAAAAATACCAACTCTGCTGGGCCTCCATAAAGATGTTTGACCAGCCCTCTTCATTTTTAACAGGCTACTACTCTATCTCATGGCAGGGAGGCTCTGGTGGCAGCCTCTGAATCACAGCTGTATCCAATTTTTTTTGTCCTATTACCCCTTTCCTCCTTACCTAAAGGAGAGAAAGTAAGATAACAATTTGTTGAATTCCTTGTATTTAATGCCTCTTTAAATTACATAAATTGGTCTGTATAGCTTTTATTTTTCCATTCTTGCCCTGTATTTTTCTATTTGAATGTTGTCATAGATTGAATTGTACTGCCTGCAATTCTCCCAATCTTTTCTAAGAAATGTGGCTCTACCTACAGATTCCCATGTGCACATTTTGTAATATATTCTGTTGCATCTCTGGAAAATCTAGTTTCTGAGACCAAGGAATGTAATTTTTCTCACTTTGTGCTGTCCCAAACAGATGAATCAGAACAGCCATATCATCCTGTGTGGACAGATTTCTCAGTATAACAAAGATGTGCCTTATCCTCCTCCACTGTCTCCTGACATGGAAAAAATACAGAAAGAAAGGAATATCACAAGGTACATTTCTCTTCCAGAACTTGTGACCAGGTTTCAGGTAGATTGTGCACATCGTGTTGTGACTCCGGTGCACAGAAGCCTGTAGATCTACACTAGACACATGTAATCAGAACAGAAGGTTGCCATACTAAACAAGGGAGCTATAATCACAATGTCAGTAAATCCTTTCTCTTACCTTTGTCTATATCAGCATAAAAATGAGAAAGGATGTTGTTGCATGTTAATATAGTTGTCTGTTACGCATTGTTTGTGGTTGCTTGATTTAGTCATGGAGTCTCTGACAGATTCTTCAGTACGAAGTAAGGTGTTGCCATGGTTCTGGTCTCAGATGTTTTGCAGGGTGCCTTCTCTCCAAGTGTAGTAGTTCAGGCAGAGGAATAGAAAATATTTCTAAAGTACGGATGTAGCTGATGCAGTGAATGTATTGAAATTATCTTTTTAGTATTTGGAGTTTTATTAGATAATGGGATTGTAGGTGTGACAGATACATACAGGTAAAACATTGGGGTTTTTTATGACTGGGAATTTTGGAATCTCCTGTTACGGTTTAGGTGGAGCTAAGGTAGACATTAGAAGTGAAGTCTTAGGAGACTTCATTCATTGCATTGCAGAAAGTTGGGGAGACACTTGATCTCTGTGCAACAGATTGACCTCTTATAATAAAAATTCTTTTCTTGCGCTGATATTTTTATCTGTACTTCTAAAAAATGGGTAAAATGCTGTAATACGCCATGCGTGGTAGAAGCAGTGGAGAATTTAGTCTATATGTTGCTACAAGAAATTATCATTTCTGATGATCATTTCGGTTTCTCTTGATTGCTACAGACAGATGTAGCAGCAGATTATGCAGAATTTTAGGGAGCCCGAAGGTCAGTTCATATTCACCATCTGGCTACAGGACTGTTCTCCTTGACACTTGGGCAGGATTGTCTGAGACCAGTGTTACTGTGAAGCTCCCACTGCAGGGAGGTGTCTCAACAAGCTGGCAAAGCTCTGAGCTATGTCTCATTGTAATGAGTACCCGTAACCCTTTCAGGTTCAGCTGCTGTTCAAAATATGCTTACCCACGGTTTCTTAAATCAAGACTGATTCTTTTTTTTCACAGGGAAAGGTTCTTAGTGTTGAACTATATGGACAAACAAGAAGCTAGTGTATTACAGCTCTGTCAGTGGATCCAAGAGGGTAAACTGAAGGTAAGAACTTTTAATCCATGGCCTTTGATATGATCTCCTCCGGTCATGGTCTGACTACAGGAAGTCCAGTTTCTTTGTCCCTGGCTCTCTTTCCATGCCTCAGAATTGGAACAGATTTTCTGAAGAATATATAATTGAAAGCATATTAGATAGCTCTGGTTTAGTAGGTACCTGCTGAGGATGGTGTGACTGTAGCATGACAGACTTCTAATTACATGCTGCAGATGTCTGTATTCTTTCTTTCAGCATAGGGTGCAAGTGCTTTTTTATATAAAGAATCAGACCTTCAAAAATACTTATTTTCAAATACCTGATTAGTGAAGTCCTGAATACTTTTGGGGATCTTGACTGAAATTTTGTTTCAAGCTTTATAAAGGCTGTTTATTATTTTGTGATGGGTAGATGCTTTATCCATCCGTTTCCTATGAAGTCTGTCTGAGTTGGGTTTTGATTCTTCACTAATAGGTAAATGAGTACATTTCATTCTTCAGTAATCAATAAATCAGTAAGTTTTCCTGGGGATATCCTGAGATGCTGCATTTTTGCAGGGGCAGGGATGTTCTTATTGAAGAATTAAATCAGAAAGTGGTCACTTCTCTCTTGATGAAAGAACCTAACCCAAACAGAGCACTGCCCTTTGTAGCAAGAGAATCCTTTAGATTTTGGTAGCTTCTGTGGAGGTTTCCTGGCATGTTTCTAAGTGTTAATCTTGTTTGAAGAAAGCTGAAAGGACTTGTTTGCATTGACAGGTCAGAGAGACCGTGGTAGAAGGCTTAGCAAATATTGGTGGTAAGACTTTTACACCATTTTCTAAGAGTAATAATCTGATTAAATTATTACTTAGATTATTATCTACCTCCTTTGCTTCATTTGCCAATTCAGGTTTATGTGTTTTATCTAAAACATGATTTTAATGTTATAAAAATATACTCTTTTTTTTCCCACGAGATATAAATATGATTGTGAGAGGATTGTTTTACATTAAAAATAAATTTAATATGAATTTTGAGATTCGTTTGTTTGTTTTACAGTGGGGGGAATTAACTCTTAAACTAGTACCTTAGCTGATGATATCATCCTGATCTTAGAGATTTTAAGTGCTGCCCATTTCATATGACTAAGAAAATGGTGGTTTGGAAACTTTGAACTCATACTGTTTAAAAACCCAGTATCTAACAGTGCTTGTTAATGGATTTGATGACAAAAAGTACACACAAGAAAGGCGAAAACATGGCAGATTGCTAAATGAAGTGAAAAATAATTTCTTTAAAAGGAACAAAATGGCCTGTAGCCTGTTCAAAGTATCTGTGACAAAGAAAATCTAAAACCGAAGAAAGTCTTGTGACTGCAGTGTTACAGCAAGGGAGCCAGTAACAGGGGAAGTATGGTTTAATGGAGTTAAGTCTTTAGTCCCACAAGGTTGGAAGCCAGTAGAATTAAGCAATAGCCAAATCTTACAGATTTAAATTTATTCTAGTCATTGTTACTTACTGGTATAGATGTGTATTTTGATGGAATTTCATCAAATACAGCAGTCATGTTTCGTATTTTTTTACTCCAAGATTTATTCTTTTGCACCAGCTTCTCCCATTTATTGTATTACACAGAGTGTTTATAAACCTTTTTCCTTCACAAAGGTTTGTCAAACCCACAGCATTTGTGGTGTCTCCAGTCATGCTTTGTCTTTCTGTGTGGTGTTTGATTGGCAAATCATAAAAGCAGCAAATTTAATGGTTAATTTATATAGGGCCAAACAGTTGCTTGCAAATCAGGGTTTTTAGTTATTACACAAGACTGCCCTTAGCAGTTTATTACAGATTAGCTTTTTCCCTTTTTCTTCTTCTTTATTTAGCATATCATTAGGGATAAATATGTTTAGGTCCAGAATGTGATCTGTCTTTTCTGGGCAGCTGTTTCATACATTACAGTCTACCTTTTCTTTGAATAATCTTTTTTAAAAGTCACTTGGCACATTTTGCTCGGCACTAACTGATTTCATTGTTTCTCTTGAAGCTGCTTTCCAGTCCATGATGAATGGAGGCAATATTGGAAAACAGATCGTCTCAGTTTCTAAGTAAAAGTCATTCCTTTGGGAAAAATTATTGGATTCTATCTCTAACAGTGATCAAGTTTTTACTTATACTGTTTTCTTAAATAAGCCATTAAGTTGTTCTGTACGTACTGAAAGCAGAGATTCTGGGATGCTAATAAACTAAATAGAACTGGAAACAGGAATGCAATGATTTATACTAGAAACAAGTAATACAGTGTTTGGCACTTTGACAGCTGCCAGCTAGCACACTTGCACATACTTCATGGGTATGGTTTGAAAGTTGGAACACACTGGGAGCCATTTCCAACAAGCAGAATCTATGCAGCCACCTAATTTTAGGTATTAGAAGAATTTACCAACAGAGACGAGCACCATTCCTGTGCAGTTTGTCTCAGTGCCTGAGAGCTTCTCTAGAAGTTTTTAATGTACTAGTATAAATTCCATGACAGTCCAATCAATCTGGGTAATCATTTTAGAATTTAACTGTTCCTATTTTTATAGATAATTGCAATTAAAAGTTCCATTTCCGGAATTCAGGGTCTCTAATAACAAAGGTATTTTCATTTTGCCATCTGGAACAAATTTCCACTGATGTGTCTTGTCCATTTCTCTGTATTGTATAATTATATCCCCTATTTTCAGAGCATTTGAAACCTAATTCATTTACAATTCCATCTTCCTGCTGACTTTCATCAGAGAAAGATTGAGTTCTAAATCCTACTGTATCTTATCTTTATGGTAATGTCCCCAATTACTCTGTTTTTTTTCTGGGTTTTACACCTCTCCAGGGTGACAGAAAGAGAATTTCAAAACATGCTGCCTGATGAGGGAGGGAAACTTTGCAGACAGTTGATATTCTGTTCCCTCAGTAACTTATTTTGGCTCTGAATTTTCAGTCTAACAATGCTCTTTTACCGTCTCAATGGAGAAACTGAAAAAGAAGTCACTGTTTCCAAGTTTGACTAGCAAATGGAACTGATGAGATTGTATCTTCAAAAGCAAGTGATAGAAAAGGGAACAGATAATTATCTTAAAGACATTAGAATTCCCCTACTGTGTACATTCAGAGACATTAGCACATATTTAAAGAATGGGATTGTACATGACACATTCTGGTTTACAGGCATTTGGTTTTGGTTTTAATTCATTTGCCTTTAAGGGAAGTGCTGCCAAACAGCTGGGTCAGCCCTACTGTCCAGAGAATGGATTATCTAGATCTGCAGGAGTCACCTAGGACAAACTAAATGGAATCCAAGGACTAGGAAGGAAACACTATGCAAAAAATGGGGCATTATAAATCATTTTTTGTGCTCTTGAGAGTAAGGGAAGTATCAGAATTGCCTCATATGGTTGTAAGCAGTATGAAAACCAGTCCATTCATTTTCTAGTGCTGAAGCTGTTCTGTAAGAAGGAAGCATGCAGTGATGGATGCCATGAACTTTGAAAAGAGAAAGACACTTGCAGTATAGAATTGGATTATATAAATCTTCCAGTATGCTTTTTTTCAGCTACAAACTAGTGACTGGTTAACTTTCAGCTAGATTGCAGATCCAGCATTAGCATAACTAACTAAAGCAGCATTAATAAGCCTCACACTGGGATTAGAAGACAAAATTTTATGCAGTCAGTATGATCATAGTTGGCAAATGAAGACAGAAACCAATGGGTGAGTGAAATTCTATGAATTCCTGCATAGTGACTGTTTATAGATGGTAATTCTGTTGGGAAAGTTAAGCAGACTTGTAAGGCTTGAGAATTTGGATGTGTATTAAAATAGGAGGCAGGAGGACATGCAGTGATTCTGAGCATTGTCTCCAAACTTGGATTCCTGTCATCTCAGCTGGAGTTAATGGAGAGGGAGCTGGTGGAAATGTGACTAAGGAGTGTGCTGGCTGTGCTGGCATGTCTTATCATCTGCTTTCCTTCTTCCCTTCCACATGCATATGCCTGATAGAAATATTCATCATCACCTATGCACCCCTGTGTACCCTGTATTCTGCATTAATCTTCTGACAGGCAGCAGAAGAGCCTTAATGCACTTCAAGACATTTATTCTTCCTGAATAAACATCCTTGTGCTTACAGTTCATTCCTAAAGCAAATACTTAAACACAGAAGAAAACAGCCCACTGCAGGTACCAGACCAACCACAGTAAACCTGGTCTTAACCTGATGCTCTGTTGCTACTGCTCCTGGAAATTGTTATCCATACAAGAGTATTTTAGCAAATGAGATTATTACTTGTGCTCTGCTGCTGAGTTGAAATAGTACCAGTTTTAATTGGTAACAGAAAATCCTCTGCTGAATTTGATTTTGTGTGTGTGTCTAATTGTACATAAATACATCTGGCGCTTCTTGGGGCATGGTGTCATCAGGGTGGTTTTGTATTTTCTCCCAGCCTCCAAGGCTAACCTCTTCCCACATGGAAGTTTCAATATCCTGTAAGAGGCATTTCTCCATATTTGGCTTTCTTCAATCTATCAGTTTTACTTCAGTTTCAACAGCCTGTTTTGAGAAAAATGCCCTCTAAAAATTGAGGACTGTTCTGTTTTATTCCAGCCTGCTTGGAAGGAAGTATATCATAGGGTAGTATCCACTGCAAGCTGATTAAATATCTGTGTATCTCAAAAGAGACTTCAGTTGTGAACTGTGTGGTTTGTGTTGGATGAATGCAAGAAAGCAATCTTAACAATAACCATACTAGAAAGTTGGTTTTCTTTCATGAGTGAGGGCCACAGTCTTTGTGTTTCCAGGGTTGCATTTTTTGTCCAAAGGTTTTGTACTTTCAAGCAATATTTGCTGAAGAGCTGTTCCGGAGTGAGCTCATCTCTGCACTGTGAGGTGATGCACCTTCCAGGAATGACAGTCCTTGAGGAGGTGATTTTTCACAACTGAAACAAAATATGATACAATTATAAAATTCCCAACACTGTTATTTTTACAGCAATTGCTTAGTAAGTCACACAGGTCCTAAGCTTATGAAGAGCTGATGATGTGAGGGGTGATCCAGAGTGAGGTCATGCTGAGATACTGATTCTTTACCATTAGAAAGGCATGTTGATTGCAGCAGCATTCCTGTATTCAGGTAGCTGGGGAGGGCAATAGAGGTTCTATCAGCATTACTTAAATGGCTTGAAGGGAAAAAAAACAATCAGAGTAAAGCTCTTTCTGGCATTCCCAACCTTTAGGGTTCTCACCGAAGCATTTCTTTACTTGTGAATACTGGCTTATGTTGCCTCCCAAGAATAAATAAAAATGAAAGGGAGAAAATGCTTTATACCAAGTGCCACAGTTCTAAAAATATTAAAACATTTTTCTTTCACCTTCATTATTGTTGTAGTGTGACTTCAGCGATCATCTGTTTTGCACTGTAGGAGAGGTCTCATTTTACAAAGCGTGACAAATAACTGGTAACAAAAATCTGAGAGGCTTTGGATGTTGTAGATAAATAGGCACTGGCTGCAGAAGCACCAGCTTGTGCCCCATGAAGCTTTACCTTACAAGCAAGGTGAGTGATCATTTATAAGATCCTAAGTAAGGACAAGCGTGAATTCAAAATACTGGTTGTGTGAACATAGTAAGATGCTGGAAGTTCAGCTACACGTAAGCATTTCTTGTTGCAAAGGTAATGCATCCATCATCAGTATTGGGCAGAGAGACCTTTCTTACTTTCCTTTGGGCCAATCTTGAGAGAAGGAAGCACCACATGTAATCAGTTCTGGGTAAGGCTGGGTTTGGTGGCTTTGAAATGGAAAACAACTGGCGCATGAAGGAAGCTAAGGTAGGTTTGGGTCCTTGGGACCTTAGTACAAAAAGTGTAAGAAAAATAAAATAGAAAAACAGAACCTGGGGATGGGCACAGTTAAACTGGCTGATGGATGGAGGGACAGGATGATTGCTATGTTAATGAACCCATTAAGTTGGTGTAAACATCTACTGGGGAGTATCCGGACTAGCAAATGTCCAGGATGGGAGCAGTTAAACTAACTGATAAGTAGAAGGTCAGGATGATTGGTATGTCTGTGATGTTAATTAAGCTGGTGCTTCAAAGACTGCCAGCAGTTATGAAGACTGTTGGAGGAAGTAAACGACCCTCAAAGACCACCACCACATTTTTGTATGTATGTATGCCCAGATGACTATATAAGGATGGCCTATGGGGCAATACAGGGATGCACATTAGGAGGAGCTCTCCCCGTGTCTCCCGGCACTGCAATAAAGAATACCTGCTTATCAAGTTAAAACTTTGTTGGCGAGTTTGTTCCTGGAGTTTTCTCCGAATCGATCTCATGGCTGTTTGAATTTGCTAAAGTTTTGTGCACTCTCATTTCCATTCCTTTTCCCTTTGCACTGTGAAGAGTTGCTGTTGACTGCCTTATATTTAATTTTCTTCCTTTCTGCTTTCTTACCCTCCATTTTCCCCCCTGTTCATTAACAATTTTTTTTAGATCATCATGTTTCTTGTCCTCCTTGTTGGTTTCTTCCTTGATAATAAGAAGAAATGCTCTTCCATAGGAGCACCTAGTAGTGGTTTAGTGCTAGGCCATGTAGCTTTGTTTCAGGATTTAATGGACAATGTCAGCAATAGCAGGAAAAGAGCTTGCCAGCACAGACGTAAGTGTATCTTACTGTAGTTTATAGTAGCTCTTGTTGCAGAAGTGAAGCAAGCGAAGGCAGATGCCTTTCAAATGGCTTCATCTCTGTATTTTAATGCACTGATCGCGGAAGAAGCAGATGCAGGATTACTTGGGTCCTGTTGTTCGTAACATTGCTCTCCTCTATTGCTATGCTCCTTTCTCTTCACTGGGTTCTTCTCACAGTAGCAAGTGTTCATGCAATCCATAAAAAGGCTGCCAGGGGATGAAAGAAGATCCTGGGCAGATGGCATTATTGTGCAATAAGAAAGAGTAACAGCAGCTGGAGTAAGTTCCTAAGAAAGAAAACACTTTGTGAGGCACAGCTGGGAACTCAATCAGAAAAGCACAGAAGCAGAAATTAGTTGACTTTTTAGCCACAGGAACACATTTTGCAATCAGAAAGATAGATACCTTCGGTAGCGAAAATAAGTTTTGCCACAGCACTCTCCTCTGGGCAGAGAGATGGTAAAAAAGTGCTTAAGCAGGTCAAAAGTGTTGAAAGAAAACTGGTAGTGTGAAATAGCAAAGCAGTGTTTATGCAAGAACAGGGAGGTGAAATTTATGTTTAGAGGAGACTGTTGAAGGGCAGAGTGAGAAGGCAGTGAGTTTATGGGGCTGTGTGTCTACATCTCAGACCTTCACTCGCTCTCTGCTACTCTGCAGGAAGGAGCCTTCCTCTCCCTGTCAGCCTTTGCGTGCCTTCCTTTGCCTTGGAGGCAGGGAGTGTGGGAAGGGAAAGTAAAAGGCCAAGGATCAGGCTTCCATGCGAGCAGGTTGGGCAGAAGCCAGCACGGTTGGCCTTACTCCTGGTTCTGGGGGCGACTGGGGGAGGGTGGGACACTGTCTGCTTATGCTTTGAAGCCAGGATGGAGCTGCCTTGTGTCCCACTCCCCAGAGTTATCTGGCTTTTGGCAGCAGTGAGCATTTCAGACTGGAACAGCCTGTTCCGTGTCCTCAGGCCAGGCAGTCTGGGTGAGCCTTCAGTGCCTTGCAGGCAGCAGCCTCTCAGCCTCTACTGCTCCAGAAAAGGGGTTCGTGCTCTTTGAGCTATTGGAACTGTTTCAGCTTTGGCTGGGTTTTTTAGGGGGTTGGGGGATTCTGTAGTATTCTTATTTTTTTTTAGTATGCTACAGAGGCAGTAGGAAAAGTGCTTGGAAAAAGCCTCTCTGCTATCCTTGCATTTTCCACTACACTGAGTGCAAAGATCTCTTTATAGGGATTGGACAGGCCTTCCCTGATGACAGTTATAGGAAATTATGCATGCCAATGTCGGTCCCTTGGGAACTTCCCTCTGCAAGTTTTGCTCAGCCCTCACAGGACTGAGGATATATGCACATAAAAGAATCTTCTGTCTTTTTCCTAGTTACGCATTTCACGTTATCTTGGATGTAATTCACTGATGAACACAAGAATTTCTTCATAAGCAAACAGCAGCATGAAGTGCTTTTTCTAAGGGCCTTTTTTTTGAAGGAGAAAGAACAAAATGTATTTGAAAGATTTTTCTTTCCAAATAACGATTTCCAGTGTCCTTTTAGAGTCATTTCAAATGGGAATTAAGGAGCTCCTCAATGCAGATAAAAACAACCCCAACAAACCCAACCAACAAATCCTGCAGAGTGTTGTCATCAAAGCATTTATGCTATGAAGGATTGATTTGTCACAGATCACACTGATGGCCGCCAGCAGTGTGTGAAGCACTTCAGCAGTCTGGTTCCACCATCTGCCACTTGCTTTGCTCACTTCATGTAGCTCTGATTTTTCCTGGCAATGAACAGCTTGGAAAGGCCACTCTTGACTTGAGAAGAGCTCTGTATTGTTATGCTTGCCCCTAAACAGCAGTGCAGTACTGTGGTAGAAGAGAGAACTACATGCCAGAAGTAATGAATGCCAAAGCCAGTTGCTTCTCTTCATGTACAGAAGTTAGTAAGATCTTTTCATCTATAAGCTGGAAAAGAATGTCATGAACTATGGAACAACACTATGAGAGATCTTACTCTGATACTAATGTAAATGCTAAGAGACTTTCCAGCACAATACTGTGTTATCATCTCAGCTGAAGATCAGCCTTTTGGTGAGGAGAAGAGCTTAATTTTGAAAGAGGAGCAAAGCCAGGCAATTCATCAGGACAACACAGGGCCAGTTACCTCTGGATCATCTCACTTCAGTCCACGCTGTTGATCTGTGCCTTCTGGGCATTGCAGGCCAATAGGAACAAGTGCAGTTTTCTTTATAGGGTGCCTTGCAGATTTATCATCTCATCTGCAGAGCTCTCAGAAGTTTGCCCAGTTACTGCTGGTTTGTTTTAAGTGGCTGGTGATGCATTTTGTTGAACCGATTTATTTTGTTTGAATTTTAATGGAAAAACATACTTTGGTGTGATTTTTGTTACTCATAGTTAACTTGGGCAACCACTTGGCTATATGATAAGGACAGCTAAATTAGAGGGTAGCTTATAGTCTGTGCTTCTAAGAACTTTCAGCCTGCTGACATACAAAGAATTAAAAAGCTTTTAAGAAGTATTGGTGAAGAAAGTCTTGAAGTGTAAGTCTGCAGCTCAAGTAGGAAAGTTGGTATTTTCCTGCAAAGGTTTTAGAATATTGGAAAGAAATATTAGGAGGAAGTGCTCTACCATGAGGGTGCTGAGGTGCTGGCACGCATTGTCCAGAGAAGCTGTGGCTGCCCCATCCCTGGCAGTGTTTAAGGCCAGGTTGGACAGGGTTTGAGCAACCTGCTCTAGTGTAAGGTGTCCCTGCCCCTGGCATGGGGTTGGAACTGGATGAGCTTTAATGGCCCTTCCAACCCAAACCAGTCCAGGATTCTGTGAAAACTGTTTAAGGAAAAAAATCATCTCAATTATTATGAGACAAGGTAAGTTTAACTTGCCTGTCTGGCAACAAAAAGCTGCATTAGCTGTGTCTATGGAGCATTAGCTAAGAGGTGCTTCCTATGCAGGGCAGGATTCTAAGCTTCTGTGTGTGTTACCTGTGATACCACGGGGGTCGGATAGTCCCTTTCTCTCAAAATTTATTACATCATTACCACAAACGTGTAATTCACACACTGATCACCTTTCAGAGCACATCATTCTTATTTGGGTCCTTGGAGCCACAGATAACACATCCACAAATAAAACATCTTTGCTCACCACACTAAGAATAGTGCTGAGAGATTCTTAACAGAATTCCATCCATCTACTCAACTCATCTCGTGGAGCCAAACAGCGAGTATGTGACAGACTGCAAGATTTTTAAGTCCACAGACATTTGATTACATTGCAATTTGATGACATTGCAACCAACAGCAACCACCACAACAAAGGAAGTCTCAGTCTTGTCACAGGGTATAGATAATGAAATATTTTATTGCCACTTATGCTCCCTGATCACATAAAAGTAAATTTAATCACAAAAATGTCAGTTTAGTATTACTTTTTCCATAATGTTTCTCACAGCTTTGCAAATTTCCCATGAGTAAATTTTGTGCCCTGCCTGTGATTTTCTAAAAGTTTTGCAAAAGAAACTTATGTAGCAACAAATGACACTCTGTAGTCTCTTAATGTATTTAACTGATGCAAATGAGAGCCATTACCCTCTTTTTCCTATTACATTGTCAATCACTGAGGAACAGGAATTAAGGAATAGGGAAGCTGTCACCTTTTAAAAATAGCAAAAAGTCTTAGTTGAGATTTTCTTCCAATCAATTTATTTACCTCTGTGTTCTGCAGTCACTGCTGTTTTTTTCTAAGGTGCTATAAATAAATTGCCCCTCCTTTCTCTTGAGGAGCCATAAATAAGTTACTGTAAAGTTACTGAGGGTATTTTAAATGTTCCACTTACAGCAGCTTTGTGAAGCAGGCCAGCATCCTCCTGACTTCACAGATAAAGGCACCTCGGCTCTCTTGGCTCTGCATCATCACATTCTTCATCAACGTAACTGTTCCACCATTTTTAGAAAAAGTAAAAACCAAGAAATGAGTTTTGCCAGGTCACTCTTTGGTGCATTTGACTGACACCCAGAAATAGAGCCTTGACTTTGCTTACAGACACGATAGGCATCAGTCCACACAATTCCTTCAGGCTCTCCCCTCATGAGGACATTGTCTCCATTCTTTGCTTTAAAGCTGAACTCTGACTGCAGCTGGGAATCCCAGCAACACTGATCATTTGCTGTCCTTTCACTGATCAATGTAGGAAAATTGGCAACTTCAGCAGTGGAAGACATAACTCCTTCCTCCCAGAGAGAACATGTTAATTCAGCAGCCCTTCCAGCACAAGAGCAATAGGCCATGGCTCAGATAAACATAAATACACATAAACACACCTACCAGCCTGTAAACTGCTCACATACAGCATTATGAACTGGCAAACTGTGTAAGCAAAGGACTCCTACTGTGAAGGCCACCACAGCACCTTTGTAATAACCTTAACTCCATAAAGACGTCTGATCTAGTCTTGTAAAAATAAATCCTGAAATAAAAAGCAAAGTTAAGCACAAATCCTAGGGCTCATTATCAAGATCTATTCTCATTTTTCCCCAGAATTATAAAAATCAAGAATTTCATGAATTAAAAATATTTTTCCACTCACAGTAGTAAATTTCCATTTGTGATCCATATGGACATACCTTCTGTATCACAACCCCCCCTATTAAAGAGATTATTCTACAGTTTATATTGATGTATAGTGTATAACTGTATTATATAACATGTACTATGCAACATATTATATAATACAATAAAAGTATGTATTACATATTGATATACATTTACTATTTAATACAGCTCTGTAGCAGTGCAGGTGCATCTTCACATCTTAGCACCTAATGGTTGGACTGTATGGAATTCCAGCATCACAAAACTATAGGCTGTGCCTTGGCAGTTTTTAATTTAGAGAACTTTAAGTACTTATCTTGTACTTCAGGAGCTCTGACAGTTTTTCATTTCTACTATGTAAGTTCTGAGCTCAGATGATTTCAGTGTCCAGGTCTTATAAATCAGAGCTGAGGTCAGCACCACCAGCCATGTTCTCATCGGGGAGAGGAAGAATGCCAACATCCCATAGGTTCGCTGCAGGAAATAGCAGGAATAGACCTGCCAGGCTAGGAGGAGTGTCATTGCCAGGTGAACAAGCACAGCCATGATGTGTCGGACCTGACGGATGTGAGAACAAAAGCTGTGACCCTGGCATCGCAGCAACAGGCACCAGCACAGATAGGCCATCAATGGCAAGTTGAAAAACAACATCTGAAAAGAAGAGCAGAATAAAATATGATGAGGAAGCCAAGTGTTCTGCATAACATCCATGAGGACATAGCAAGATAAGAGTATAACTGTCCCATTCTAAGAGCTGAGTACAACTCCCAGAGCTGGAATCTCAGGATGCATTTCCAATACTCTGCAGCTGATAGAGCTGTAGCTGCCTGTGTCTCAGTCCGGGCTGAGCATTCCTGCCCTCTCCCTTGCTGTGGGAGGTGCTGACATGAATCTGACCTTTTCTGGAGCTGGTTCAGGGAGCTACACATGGCAAAATACTAGCACAGGAAAAACAAACGTAAGGTCCTTATGTCAGTTTAGCAATGTGACCCAGCCCACTGTGGTGACAGACAAGCCTTTGCACTGGCATAAAGGAGAGAGACCACAAAGGAGGCAACACAAGCTTAGTCTGGCTTAAATGCCAAGGAACTACACCCCCTCTCAGACTAATAGCAGCTGGGAAAACCAGAGGGCAGGCATGTCAGACTGCTGGGAAAAATGGACTCGTGTGTACTTAGAGAGTGACACCTACTGATCTTCATTGGGCAAGGGCTGCCCTGGCCATTAAGTTTCTTTGGCTTAGTCACTGCAATCTGTGTGAGCCAAGGACAAAAATGTGGAGTGGTAAACCTGTAGAGATGGTCTCTAATGCTGCTTTGGGCAGCATCAAATAGAGCAAAAGGGAAGTTTGAGACAATAATGCACGGTCTCCTTGCTTTCTGCCCTTTACATTTGCAGGAAGTTAAGAAAGAACTGTTGTAGTCAGGCATGGCCACTAATCTGCTCTTTCCTTCCAAGACTCCTTTCTTTCTGAAACTATTAAAAAAAGTAACAGGAAACAAAAATTCTCAGAAAAAAAGCAGTTTGTCAGCCTTAATTTGTATGAATATGTACCTGTAAAATCCCAACCACAAATGTCAGACTGCCCTGTAAGAAGGAACCACCAACGAAGACCCCAAAGGAAAAGCAGGCCCCCACGTGGCCATCTATCAGTTCACCTACAAACCATGGTCCTGAAAGAGAGGAAAAGAGACACAGGGCACCATCAGAAAACACATCATAGACATGGCATTTTCCAGGTGGCCCTTTGTATTCCTGAGCTCCAAGTGGTCAGCTGGGGAAAATGACTTCTCTATTGCTTGTCTGCAGTAATAAGCCTGATGTTTTCACCTTCAGCAAGCAATCTGATGAACATTCCCAATGTGAAAATATCACAGTACACCAATGAGATGTGGCATGCAATGAAAATACTTCTAAATTGGTTTCATCTCTGTGACCATTTTCAACACCACAAACAACATTTTCTTTATAAGAGAAGTGAAAAGATGAGGTCTATCAAACACTGGCCTTTCCCCAGAATTACTGTACGTCATAAACATTTCCAGCTTGGCTTAGCTCAGAGGTCAACATGTACAGGCTGCACTGTTATGCACCCTACACTGACTGCCAAAAAAGTAGCTATTTTAGTAATATATCAGAGGAGAAATGAGCTAAGATTGTTAGTATTGGAGCCCAGATGTCTTAAGTGACTTGTCATGTGAAATGTATATTCCACATACTTATTTTACACCCAGGTACAACCAGATCTTACTCAAAAAATAAGTGAAAACCCAATTAAATTTAAAGATGCTTGAATTATTAATTACTCGGAAAGTAAAGTGAGCATTTAATGCTAGGGCTCCAAATCAGGCTCCTCAAATAGACCTTTAGTCTCTTTGGACATTAACTTTTCAAGTTCCCCATAGTTTTTGTAACTAATGTTTTCCCTACTCTCTGTGATGTTAGAAGTCTCATTTTTCATCAGTATTGGATGTGTAATTTAAAACCACTAATTTACGTCCTCCCATACTCTAGGTTACTTACCCAGAATGGTGTATAAATTCAGAACCAGAACTGAGTAATAGAGGGTGTTTATTTTACTGAAGACGTGGAGGGAATACGAGGTCAGAGTAAGTAAGCCTGGCTTTTCTAGAGAGAGACAACATTTCAGAACATACACTTGACACAGGTTGCAACACACACACATATATAAAGATAGTTGTATTTGTCTTTGTGAAACAAATCTGCACATTATTTACTCATTCTATTAAATAAATGTAAAAATAATATTTGGTATGTCAAGAAAACAGATGCAAAGGAATGCATTTCTACTATTACTGTGATAACTGAGAGCAAGGAACTGATAAATATAATAGTCTGTGTTTCAAACAGCAGAAGCAGCTGCCATTCTAAATGAGTACACTTACTGTATATAAATAAAACCATTCCATACCCAGAAAATGAAGTTAGCTAGAATGAAAAACATGGAGAAAATCAAATGAAAAGTGAGATAATCAAACCAGTAGCTGTGCAAACACAAAAAGGCAGCTCAGCATGGGCTAGATTAACTGGATTTTCTTTGATTAAATCTATTTAGTGAGATCTGATAGCAACTCAGATGAAATGAAGGCTAGGTGTTAAAATGGCAGCATTCTGACAAGTGTGCGGGCAAAAAAAAACCCAAACCAAAAGGAATATTCATTTTCCAACTGAAGCAGACCACAGACTGAGATGAAAAGAGGCTTCCTATCAAAGTTAGCTTTTACAGTTTCACCTTTTACATGGCTGCCCTTCTCACAAAGCATTAACTCCCAGAGTGCAAGCTTGACCGTTGGAAATCAACAGCTCCATCCAACAAAGTTGTTCGCTAATGTGTAAAGCATTTGTCGTGGTCTACAGGGACCTGGCCGATCACAGAGTGCTAGCTCTTTTCATTTTTAGCTGCTGAATTCCATAAAGGCAACTGCAGTTCTATTCTTCTTTTATGTAAGCTGCTGTAGTTGCCTCAGGATGCTATGTGATTATGAGTATAAAGGAAGGGACATACACTGACATGAATAGGAAGGGAGGTGGCTTCCAGGAAAATCTCATTAGTAAGGTGTGGTTCAAACAACTGTTTAAAGGATAAACACCACAAGCTTAACAGCATTAATTTTCATTTACCAGATTTATCACAAACTGAATTCCAAATTATGACAGAAGTGGTCTTGATATTATTCTGAGAAAGACCCAAGCCTGTTCATGTTCCTTGCAAAGACTAACAAGAATGATTTTGTAGAAGGAAGTGCTTCTTCACTCAGGTGACAGAATTCTGTGACACACATGAAGAACTAATATAAAATAAAATATTCCTATCCCTTTACATTGGATTTTTCAGTGAGAAAATGAAACCTTTTGACTTCAATTAATTGAACTTCTGTTTAAACAAAAATATCTGATCAAGTTTTTAGTTTTTAAGTTACTTTATTTGATATATTGGAGGTTTTCTGGGTCCCCCTAAAAGCAAACCAGCACCTTCTGAGAACCCTGTCAAAGTACTAGATGCAAAAAGCATATGGGGATTAACAGTGCAACTACTTAGGTTTTGGGAAAAGTAGATCCTATAAAAACCACAGACAAACACTGGTTCATACCTTTGAGTGCTGGCTTTTGGAGATACCTGAAAACAACGAGCAAGGTGATCTGAATCAGCATGATCAGTCCAAAGAGCATACGAGCCTGAAATGACAGGTTTGACTCTAAGCAAGCCCTGGAACAGTTACTGCCTTTGAGCACTTGCAGAATGATACAAAGATTTCTAACTGAAACATATTCAAAGCTTGATGGTGTTAAGGTGAACTGAAGAGTAAAAAGAAGTTTCTAAGTTACTGGACTCGCATCTTACTGTCTCAGTTACTTACTGTTCAGCTGGATGGCTGCAAGTGATAGACCTGAATCTTTAAAAAATGTGGTTTGTAAAACACATCCATTGAAAAAGTGTAAATACACTTCCTACATAAAACATGTCCTATGTACTCTACTGCGCAGAACTGCAGTTCAAGACATTGTGTAGAAGATCAGTTACTGATTAATGAAACTAACATAATAATTTTGAGCCAATTATGATACTATCTACAGTCATGTGGACTTTCCTACATTGTTCTGTAAGTGCACCTGAATTATTATGACATGCCTTCTTTGCATGTGCTAACCTGTAACACTTCTGGATGTGACCTGGAATTTATGGAAGTCAGTGGGAATCTTGCGTTCCTCTTTGCTAGAGCTACCTAAAATAGCAGCAGCTGACGGGAGACTTTTCATTCTTGCCAGTACAAATATTGCAACAGATCACAGTGAATGTTTCTTTAACGTTTTACTTTTCTACTGTCTCCAGGCGATTCTTTGCTTCCAGTTGCTTACACAAAAATGTGCATATACGTATGCCCCAAAATGGACAATTGTGATTAAATCCATGGAGTCAACTGTCTGCATGAACCACTGCTGCACACTCATGTTTGAAGTTTGCAACTTGAGAAAGGAAACTTAAAATATTTGTGAAATTCCAATGGAGTCATATATAGGAAAAGCAAAGTGCATTCTAGTCTACCAGGAATTAGGAAAATACTCCTGCAATCTCTGGGGAAACCAACCAGGAATGAAAGTTGTTTTGCTGAAAGCACTTACTAGAACATAGTGGTCAGTGAGAAGAATAACAGATGGCCAAAAGTCAAATTTAAGAGAGAGGGTTTCTTCCATAGCAAATATATGACTCTGCGTACTAATTCTATCTGAAGCATCCTAGAGTGAAAGAAGAGAGCAATTAGAAACCAGTAGGGCACGAACTATCCTGTTAAAATTGCTAATTATCATTGCAGATTTTCTGGGAAGATCCAATTGACGCATGCATGTCTGGCATACTGCTATATTAAATAGTTCTACCTACAAAGGATTACTTACTGTCAATTTTGTAGTTCCAAGGAAACTGGTAACCATAAGATCATAATCTCAAAGTGCTACATATGAATAAGAACCTCTCAGAGATTCAGCAACTTGTGAAAGACAGTGACTATTTATTGACACCACCACCACTGGTTTTCTGAAAGCTCAATTCTAGATGATAGCCCATCTTAAACTATTTTGAAGCTTTGTTGTGCTTGCTAGAAACTGATATTGGTAAACAATAATAGTGCTACCTTTATTCAACAGTTTGATATTTCTGCATGTGTAACACTGACACCTCTGGTGGGTTGACCACGGTTGGATGCCTCATGCCCACCAAAGACGCTCTATCGCTCACCTCCTCAGCTAGACAGGGGAGAGAAAATACCATAAAATGCTTGTGGGTCAAGATAAGGCAGGGAGAGATCACTCACCAATTACCATCACAGACAATTCAGACTCAACTTGTGGAAATCACTTTAATTAATTACCAATCCAATCAGAGTAGGATCATGAGAAATAAAAACAAATCTTGAAAACACCTTCCCTCTACTCCTCCTTTCTTCCCAGGCTTAACTTTACTCCCAAATTCTCTAACTTCTCCCCTCGCAGCAGCCACAAGCACTGCTATTGTGCTTTCCCCCCTTCTCAAATACGTTGTCATAGAGGCACTACCTGCATTGCTTATGGCCTTGGCCAGTGGCGAGTCCATCTTGGAGCCGGCTGGCACTGGAAGTATTGCACATAGGGGAAGCTTCTAGCAGCTTCTCACAGAAGCCACTCCTATAGCCCTCCTGCTACCAAAACCTTGTCATGCAAACCAATACACCTTATCTTCCAGTACATAATAAAAGGTTAATTTCTAGTAGAGGATCCAGTGTGTTTAGTGTGATTACAGCTGAGACAATATTTGGACAATCCAAGAAACAATGTACAACTAAGTAGTCATATTTTCTCTAGGTACCTAATCCAAGTTAATGCTTCATCCTCCTTGCTTTCCAAAAACTATTTGGTTACTAGATGTAATAGTGATTTACGACTTTCATTTTTTTTAAATCCCATTCTGTTACCTGACAACAAGCATGTACTTGCAAGCAACTGTTGCTATGCAGGCCTGTATAAACCCTCTTCAAATGTTACTCAGTTTTGTGCATGTTTTCATCATCACTAAAAAATTCCAAAAGACCCCCGAAAATAAACCACTTATAAAATGTAGCTTTTGCAGGTAAAGCATCACAGAAATCAGTAACAAGCTGGGAGGTGGAACACTGACAGTACAGAAAGGCCATTAGGAACAAAACGCTTGCTTTTCTCCTGTGAGAAGTAATACCAAGCTGGGGTCCACCAAGCAGGACAAAGCTGACTTTCCCATTGCTATTGTGCAAATGTACAGAACATCAGAACAGTCTGACCAAGTTCTTCAAGACCACTTGAGGGTACAAAAATAAAATATGGTACCGAGAACAGAAGCATTCACTGAAAAAAACTATTTTGCACCCAGTAATCTAATATCAGCTAAGCTTGATTTTCTAGGAAACAGAAGCTGTATCGACTGTCAGCCTGTAAGAAGTAATGAAAAGAAATTCAAATAGATAATCAAAGACAGCATTCCAATCTTACAGATCCAGCTCCTTTGCCTTCTGACCTTACATGCGGCTACTTCTTATTTTCCTTAATTGAGCTCAATTGTTTCTTTTTCTAAGACAACCTTAAAAGTTAATTTTGCCTGTTACACAAAATAATTAATTTTTGACCAATTCTTGCTTTTCTATCATGTCTTACTATATTTCTAATGAAAAATAAGAATTATTTTTTTTGTCCAGATGCTTTATGTATGGTTTTGTGCTCAGCAGTGTTTTTTCACTTAATAAGTCCTTTCGTTTTTGTAATCAGACAAACCTGAAAGGAAGTCTGTATCATGTATTTCGTCCCCAGTTACATGATGCAGAAGGGTGATGGAGCAGACATGACAACATAAAAATTCAATACAAAGAATGCCAACAGCTTACCTGAACAGTCACATCTATGTGATGGAACCCTTCACTGTAGTTCTGCGGGCTCCACTTCAGTACATAGAGAGGTCCAGATACCTGATGTGCATTCCCCAAATAAACTCCATCTATATAAACTTCGATGGAGGAAATGACAGAAGGAGAGAAGGCCAGAATTCTAAGGGGTGAATAAACACCAAAAAAAACCAGATTTGTTACTGGACTTACAGATTTGTCCTTACTTCCTGAAGAGAAGTCCCCAAAGTGTTGAACTCTTCTACTTCAGAGTTGAAAAGAGTTAGAAATTAAACTGATGAAAACAGACACATAACCAAATAATGTAGATGTCTTCAATAAAAATTGCCAGTCTGTCTCTCTAAAGGCCTTTGTTCTTGGGTGTATTTGTTCCCCTCCCTCTTATTTTTCTTTTCCCTTTTGCTAGTCAGAATATAACCTCTCAACCTTTGTAATTGAATTTATGAGAAATGGAGTGGAACACAAGACAAGTAAGACGGATTTGAGATACCAACAAATGGATACCACTTGGAAGTGCTCAGAAAAACAGTGATACTAATAGAGACTCAATATACTGCACGTACAATTTCTTTCATTTCTGGCAATACAAAAGGCATTCCAGACCACGTTTCAGTCAAATGACAGCATCTCACATAGTTATGGTGTATGATTCTACAGTTCATCTATTTAGTATAATTATAAGAATGTTCAGATAAGGCTCTAAATAAGAAACTGGAAAGTAGGTAGACTTAGTAGGACACTGCTTCCTAACTGAAAAGTATGACAAACTTCCTTTGCTTGTAATACTTTGTATGTAATATACTTTTGTATGTAATACTTTGTATGTAATATAATATAGTATACGTATTTCATGCGTATTAGTCTAACAGCAAATGTAAGATGTTGTAAAGGAAATAGAAATTTGAAAAATAAATTAAAAAAAATAGAAAAGGTAAAAATGGGAAGATGGAGAGATTTAAGCCCAGTATGAAAATTGGCAGAGTCATAAGCTGTTTTAATATATAAAGGATGTAAAACTGAAATCACAAGAGACTAAGAAGCCCAATGCAAATAGAGAAAACACCTGGAAAAATACAGACAAAATCTCCAAATCAATGGAGGCAACATGACCATGTAAGATAAGTAACACAAGTTATGTGTTAATCTAACCCTACCAGCTTTGGTCACATAAGTAAGTTCAACTGACTTCAAGGGAAATAACTGCATAAATAAAACGAATATGAATTTGTTCTATATAATCTCCTTTTATCACAGATATGATATAAACTGAGCTCTCAGGAACAATCTTCCAGAGAAAAGTGAAATCTGAGAACAATGGACATTTTAAATAAAGGGTTCATGTATACACACATATAGATGTACATTATAACCAAAAATGACCCCGACTATTATAATATAGTTAAAAATTGTAAAATCAGGAGATTACAGGGTACCTGATATGAGTGGAATAAAGAATTTTGTCTAGTGGTTCATGAGCAGAACTGCTGTAAAGGAAGGATTTGGGGTTGGTGATGAGGACTACAGGCCATTCTTCAAAGGTAAGATCTGCAAAGCTCAGGAGGTCATGATCAAATGCAAGGATCCGGTACCTATAATGAAAGGAAAAGATTTTGTTAATACAAACTACTGCATGCCCAGCTGATTCCCAAGGTCCAAAACAGAACTTGTTTCTTTTACTTTTCATTTATTTTCTTCTGTAGCTGATCCTATCTTAACCAATTCTCCTGTATTAACCATACAGCTGGTTATTTCTGATCAGCTTCATTTTTTTATAAATCACTCAAGCATTACTCAATATTCCAAATGTCAACTTCTATTGAATTTTGCACATGAATCAGATAAATGAATGTTATAGAATTCAAATAAAATGAACATTACTACAGTGTCTGGGGAGGTACTCTAGTTACGGACATAGACTTCAGTGTCCTCTCTCCCTGTAGGCATATAAGTATCTTTACTGAGATCACTGCAGGATAAAAGCTAATATATAAGCTAATATACTACTATACATTTCATGCAGCATCAGACACTTTTTGATACACTGCTAAGGTGATATTTCCTAGGTAGACTGTTTTTGTCTCTAAAATTCTAACAGCTGGTGCAAAACATGGATATTTTGAAGTAGTGATGCTGAATTTTATTACAATTTATTACAATTTGTCTATTTGAATACTAAATGCAGCCTAAATGAACATTGAGATGTCTTCTTTTTAATTTCTAAATATCAAGAATAAATCTAAAAAATACTCTACTTAATTTATTAGCATACTGTTGGTATAGAGGTAAAAAAATCCCAAACATGTACATAGAGAAATTTTTCAAACACATCAATAGTAATAACAAGTCAAGCAGATCTGATGCTTCTTGCAAGTTCTCCAAACAGCATAAAAGGGAATCACAGCATAACCAGTAGCTTCCATACGACAATTTGCTCACTTAGGGTTTACTTACCTCCTATTATCCATCCAGTCTCCCAGTTCAAGTTCCAGAGTGCCGCCACGGTGCTGACTATGCAGGACTGGCATCAGCCCACCCAGTGTATGGAGATGTCCACACAAATAGGCTGTGGCAGAACTAATGAAAGAACATAAGAATAATGATTATTTGGATAAGAAGAAAATACCACTGCAGAAAACCTGAAAAGTGACAGACAAGGATGTGAAGAGGGGCAAGAAATGTACTTCAGACTGAAAACATACACGAATAAAAGAAAACTCTTACCTCATCAATGCTCGTATTCCTGGGGCTGGGGAGATGATTGTTGAGGTGGGAAAATGGCCAAACCAGACAGTATGATTGCTGCGCATACTTTGTGTTGCCATCAAAGATAGTTCTTTCATTTGATTCTGAAATGGCAGGTGTTTGAAAAACAGCCAAACAAAGCTGTTTAACATTCAGGCTACTTGGAAAGAACAGCAAAAGGAAAGCAGAAAGATACTAACAAAGAGAATACTCTCAGTTGCTCCCAGGACCTGCCCATGATCAAAATGTATTACTAGACCTATCCCTAAAACCCAGTGCTGGAAAAAGAAAGCAAAACCAAGACACTCAACACCTTTCTTGCAAGTGAACACAAGAGAAGTAAAATACAAAGAAGGATTTTGCAAATGATATTTCTATCTGTTCTGCTGCTTATTTATATAGTCAAAGACAACACACTTGAGTTGACTTTACAAACATCTTTACCCTACAATTATCATCCATATTATCTCTTAAGTTCTTAAGACAGCCTTTATAAGCATGACAGACCAAAAACTGTGCACCACATGCTTCAGTCATTTAATTAGATGAATTATGACGCTGGATCTTGAAAATATTACTCAGCCATTGCAGTTAAAGTTAAGCAAAACTAACACTTTCCACAGCAGGTAAGATTCCTCTCCTTTACTTGTCTGACTTCCAATATTAAATAAGCCACTCACTGTCCAGAGAGAATCCCAGTACTAATAGGATCTCAAAGTCTAACAGAGTAGGCAGGAAAACTAAAACCAGAAAAGAACTTAAATCCACTCTTCCACCATTTTGCAGATCATCTTTTAGGTAACGCAGAGAACCACCAACATATTCTTTTCCCTCCTACCTGAAAATAAACACTGAAGGGCACAAACAAAGGAAACAGAAATAAAGGCATATTCAAAAAGAATAAACTCAGAATACCATTCTGGGTTAATGTAATCAACTTATCAAGTGAAATGATTCTTCATTTGCCTTTATGGATTTGGGCTTTAAGAATATTTTTATCTAAGCTATGCAATCAAATCAATAATACAAGTCTAATTTATTTTTCAAATTCCTGGCAGGGGTTTAATTCTTACAGGTATCTACCTTCAGTTTTGTGCAATAATCTGCAAATGATGCCCTCTGCAAAAATCTGCAAATGATGCTGCTGCCTGCTACTGGTAAATAGCAAGCAAATCCTTGACTTCCTGCAGCCAAGGAGCTCTAGACTCAACAGCATTTCTTAACTTCTTGAGAGTTTGTCTGCAAACCAACTGCACCCGCTATGGATTACAGTAAACAGTGAAAACAGTATTCGGCACTCCTACATCACCTTTTATCATCAAGCACTTTACAAACACTTCCTTGGATGTACATCCTTCTTTAGATAAGACTAGAGGGAGCACTTTTTACTTTACCCTGGGGTCTTTATCATAGGCAAAACATGACGTGTTTACCAGAACCCAGTTACTCTTTGCCAGCACTCAGAAGAGTAGCTCAAGAACAAAATCCTACCAATACACTACAGAGGAAAAAATAAAAGGGAAGCAAAGTGGTTGAAACATTGGGATTAATGATATTCTCAAAACAGTACCATGTAAATTTTGTGGTCTCAGAAGATCACACCTCACTTTCATAAATGTCACATTTCTTTATAGCATTATCTTTCAAATTATTCCATTGAGAAGTGCAACTCTCTAATCTGTAATATTAGCAACAACAACAAAAAAAGCATCTAACAAAGTAAAAAGGAGATGAGAAATGAGAAAGTTGGATTTTGTTTTAAACTTTACAGCATATAAGGAAATTCTCATGCAAGCCTAGCTAAATGCTAAGGAACTACTGACAGTGTCCTTAAAATGTCTAATTTGACATTTTTGTACTGAATTATTTAAGAGAGAAAACACTGATACTTTTTATGTTAAAGCGACAGACTTATTTTTCTGAATAAATATCCCAAACACTTAATAACTTAAAAACGTAAAGACTCTATTAGATGAGCACAAATCCTCCAGACAATTCTTCTTTAAAAAAAAAAAAAACAAAACAACCAACCCCCCAAACAAGGCATTATAGAAGTAAACAGAAGTAAATGGAATGCCAAGACTCATAAAATACCGTGTTTAAAATCCCGAAGAAATTATAAGGTCTTTTAGGGCCTGGGCTTAGTGTGGCATCCACACAGATGAATGAATAATTCCCAAAAGGGGTGGTGTGGATGTAATGGAAAGATCCATCTTTATGCCAGGCAGAGTACTTCCTGCCAAAATAAAATGGAAATATTGCTGTTAGGAAAGTTTCTGGCATTGACAAAAATGACCTGTGTAGTATAAATGCACAATTTCTTGCATTACATCTAGTTCCACCTTGTTACCGCAGTAAAGGCTCTTAAACATCAATGGCATTGAGATTCTGTACTTCAAAGATGCATCACATAGGTCATAAAAGACAAGCAGCAGGTTAGCACACAAACATTTTAAAAGTGTTAGCATAAATACACTTTCCCTGAGCTACAGGGTATGTTTTCATGGATAAAGGATAGGCCAGCAGCATAAATGACACAAAACAAATAGGCAACACAAAGAGACAGCAGGATCTTACACAACTCTTAATTAAAGACCTGCAAAGAAAACCGAGTTACTGTCTTGTGTTTATTGTTGGTATCTAAAATAGTTTTTCAAAAAGAATCTTTGCTTGCCTAGAAATATCAGGGACATCAAGTCTTGCCTCCACTATTCCTGCCAATGGCAGGGGGGTGGAATTAGATGATCTTAAGGGCCTTTCCAGCCCTAATCATAGAATCATAGAATAGTTAGGGCTGGAAAGGACCTTAAGACCATCGAGTTCCAACCCCCCTGCCATGGGCAGGGACATCTCCCACTAAACCATGCCACCCAAGGCTCTGTCCAGCCCGGCCTTGAATGCCGCCAGCAATGGAGCATTCACAACTTCCCTGGGAAACTCATTCCAGAGCCTCACCACCCTTACAGTAAAGAAGTTCTTCCTCATATCCAATCTAAACTTCCCCTGTTTAAGTTTGAACCCATTA
>JANRGW010035636.1:0-22075 GCA_024733675.1 Psilopsiagon aymara
CTCAATGTCCAGCTGGAGGCCAGTAATGAGTGGTGTCCCTCAGGGATCGGTGTTGGGACCGGTCTTGTTCAACATCTGTGTCCATGACATGGACAGTGGGATTGAGTGCTCCCTCAGCAAGCTTGCCAATGACACCAAGCTGGGTGGTTCAGTTGATACACTGGAGGGAAGGAATGCCATCCAGAAGGCCCTTGACACGCTTGTGAGGTGGGCTGATGCCAATCTGATGAAGTTTAACCATGCCAAGCACAAGGTACTACATCTGGGTCAGAGCAACCCCAGGCACAGCTGCAGGTTGGGCAGAGAAGAGATTGAGGGCAGCCCTGTGGAGAAGGACTTGGGGCTATTGGCCGATGAGAAAATGAACATGAGCCGGCAGTGTGTGCTCACAGCCCAGAAAGCCAACCACATCCTGGGCTGCATCAAAGGAGCATGAGCAGCAGGTCGAGGGAGGTGATCCTGCCCCTCTACTCTGCTCTTGTGAGACCTCACTTGGAGTATTGTGCGCAAATCTGGTGTTCTCAACATAAAAAGGACATGGAACTGTTGGAAAAAGTCCAGAGGAGGGCCACGAGGATGATCATGGGACTGGAGCACTTCCCTTATGAAAGTAGGATGAGAGAGTTGGGGCTGTTGAGCCTGGAGAAGAGAAGGCTGCGTGGAGACCTCATAGCAGCCTTCCAGTATCTGAAGGGGGCCTATAGGGATGCTGGGGAGGGGCTCTTCATTAGGGACTGTAGTGACAGGACAAGGGGTAATGGCTTCAAACTTCAACAGGGGAAGTTTAGACTGGTTATAAGGAAGTTCTTTATGGGTGATGAGGCACTGGAGTGGGTTGCCCAAGGAAGCTGTGAATGCTCCAACTCTGGTGGTGCTCAAGACCAGTCTGGACAGAGCCTTGGGTGACACGGTTTAGTGGGAGGTGTCCCTGGCCATGGCAGGTCCTTTCCAACCCTAACTATTCTACGATTCTATGATTAAATGGAAACAGAGGTCAATTTCCTCTGTTTCTACAACAGCCGCTTCCTACTGCTTGAGTTTTGGAATGTTTTACTAAGAATGTGCATCACTTTTCTATGTGGGTCAGATTAAGTCCCTCCCTCCAGCTGTTTCATATACCCATGGACTTTTTCCACCCATGTGCAATAGTTGCTTCTTTTGCAAGTACAGTGTTTCACTTAACACATCAAAACCACTTTAATAAATGCATTTCTAATAACAGTGAATTGTGGCACTGAAGACTTACTTAAGTACTGAAAATTGTTCTTTAATACAGATTTGTATTTTCTTTTCCTTGGATAAAAATAAGGTCAGCACATAGAATACTAACAACCTCCAAAGATAAGCGGTGTAGAGGAGTTTTCTAGAGAGTCTTCTAGGATCAGAATAATAAGCAGCAGCCAATCCAGCCTGTGTGATTATAGCTGGACTACAGCCAATTGTTATAGTAAGAATAGATGTGGTAGTTTAAGATACACCGAAAATGCTCTCCCTGACAAAGATATCTCTAGAACTTGGGACTGGGAAATTCAAAAAGCTTTTTTAATGGTATAAGGGAGGACTCTGCAAATAGGATGAAGAGAGCTGCAGTAGGTGAAGAGAATGTTTTCCCCCAAAAAAATCCCTAACAATTGTCCAGTTATCACAGAAAACAGCATCAGACACACTGTTCTCTGTGTAGGAACTGACCCCTTCATAACTGAAGAAGACTGGAAATAGTACCTGGTATTAACAGCAAGGCAACCTCATAAGCACCCTATTCATCATAATTCATCTTAACTTTCTCTGGAAATAAGTTCTCAAGAGTTAAGAACTGTGTAGATGTGTGTGTATGTGTTTACATGCATGCACATACACAGTATACATGTATTTCACTTCAGCTTGTTAGGAACAAACATCAGACAGCCAAGGCACAAATCGCCTTTTCTCTGGCCTTCTTACAGCCATAATAAATAGACAGATACATAGACAGATAGATAGATCGATTAATCTTATGGGCAGAATCCACAAAAAAAAGAAAAACATGAGTGGGAAGACGTCATTTCATATTTCTCTATGGAAAAGCAACTGTAAGTCTTGGGTTACCTGATGTCTCATTTTGAGCCCACACACAGAACAATCTCGCTTGCTAAGGTATTACTACCAAAAAAGCTCAAGTTAACATTTTCCCCTCTGCAATGCACAATGGGAAAAACTATCTTATTGTGTTAGACTACCTTACATTCCACCACTTCATGCTACGGTGCTTTACAGTCAAAGCCCTTCTCTGAAATAAACTGAAATGTTATTCCCATGATAATTTTTCCACTCCATAAAAAACTTCCAAGGCTTACCTTGAAATCCCACCAGAGCTCAACACAATAAGTGCCTGAAATAATAGCACACCATTTCTGAAAATGAAAATAAATTAAACCATACATTCCTACTCCACAAGAGAAAAAGAAGTTCTTCCAGGGCAATGTATAGAGGATGCCTAGACTCACATGTTGAGCTTACTGGGCAGCAGACATTTAATTGTTGATATGTTCTCTGCACTTTAGTGTCTTAAGCTTATGTATACAAATCAAGGGTTGGTAAAGGAAAATTGTTATTCAGCTGACTATTGCCCGATTTCACTAATCCATTCAGCATCTCTCAGTAAAATTAATTTTGTTCAACAATATTCAAACATTTAAACCAGATACTATTAAATGCACTTACATACTTATATACACATGCTATATACCCCAACAGACAATGCAACAGACAACACAAATAAAGGTCATTCCACAGCAATCACTGCCTAAGAAATGAAGAAGTGATTATTTGTCAAGGAGGACATGCTCAGGGGAATTTCTCAACTTCTTTGCTTCTAATGAGATTTTTCAGGCAGTAGGAAGACAAACAGTTTTTAAGCTCTATCATAAGTTCTTTTGGAATGGTACATGGTTTTATTTTAATGGGAATTACTAATTAATTACGCACACACTTAAGATCACATACATCTGAAAGACATCATTACTGAAACAGAAATGTCATTTCATTTGAAAGTCATTTGTCTCCTCCAGTAAGTGTAAAAAATGTAGAAATTAAGAAGCTGAAGACCTTGCTGCTAATTTCCTATTCACGATTATTATTCTTTTTTAAATAAGAGGCTGGACTAGTTAGGCTATTCTTTAAAAGCTTTTTTCCCATTCTATTTGCCCATCACTCTTTTTTGGGCCTTTGATCCAACAGCTAGAGCTGGTGTACACATTTTTGCCTCTAGCAAAGGTCACGCTGAAATCCTGTGAATGCAGTCTGCAGAAGCCCTCTGCTTAGAAGCCCTTCTAAGCTTCAGAGTGCTCCAGACCAAACTCAGCATTGCAAAGGCTGACACACCTAACCAACTTAGCCACTCTACACAATACTGGCTTCAAAGCCAGTTCAGAAAGTACAGCTATGCAAACTGCTTGAATAAAATAAGAATTCTGCCCTCTAACAACAGCAGTTACATTTTTATTAGGGCTCTGTAAAAAGTAAGAGAACTTCTTTTCTGCATGCCCATTTTATTTGATGTCGCATCTGTTATATTCACAGTGAATGCTCAAGGTATCAAGTGAGGCAAGAGAGGTATCAAGCAGCAACGCTTTGTGTAAAGGCTTTGTCTGTGAAGTGGCAGCAGTCAAAGACACATTTCCAGTCCTTTGGAAAAGCATGTGGCTGTAACAAAGCTACATAAACACTGTCATCTGCAGAAGACAGCACTGCTACTTAAGAACAAGAAATGGACAGTCATCTATGACCGGTGACACCTCTTTCTAAGGATATGGAAGAACACTAAGGAGCCTAACAGGCATAGTCCAAAACATCTGCTATTTTTTTGCTGTTACTAAAATGTTACTATATCCTGTTTCCAAGCCCACAATATGACACCACCTTCATTACAGATCTCCCTCCTCAGGACTCATTCTTTTCTAAGAAAATCCTTCTGAGCTGAAATTCAGACAACTGGAAAGGCATCCTTGAAAAAATTTTACTTAGTGCATTATGAGAGAAGGTGGGGAAAAAGAAAAAAAAAAAAAAACAAACAATAAAAGAAGTTTTGAATTCCACTGCCCCTACTTTCATCACAGTGCACTTCACAGTATTAGGCCCACAACAAAATATTACTAAATGTGTCTCCTCATATTGTTTCCCTGGCTTTTAAAAGCCAAGGTTCCCAGTGCAGCAGTGTAACTCCAGTTCCATTAGCCTCTTTCAATTTGAAACAAAAAGGAAGACAATTACAGAAAGATCTGTGGCATTCACTAGAAAACATTGCAGAGTTAACATTCTCTTCTGCAGCCCTTCCAGACAAAAGTACCGCCACATGCCCTACATGGTAAATTAGGCAGGGATTTCTTGCCTTCACCCTTCGTCCTGTTCCTACGTTCAGAAAAAGAATGTGAAAATACATAAATAGCATACCCCATACCACCCTCCTACAGTAATATGTACCTTTGCATACGAATGTAATATTCTCCCATGACTGATCTATTGTGCATTCTGAAAAATTCATGCCTCCATTAAAATAATACCCTTCTTTACACTGATAGTACACTCTGCTCCTTAAGGTGGTAGAGTTGTCCCAGATCATTTCTGTATGTGGAATCAGCGAAGGTTTGCCACAGTCTATTTCTGGAACACAAAAAAAGAAGGCAACAAAACCAGAAAATTAAAACAAGAATGGCATATCAAAGTGTTTAAGGAAGAGAGATGAACTGTCCCAAGTAACGCTCCACTTGTTTTCACTTCTAGTGATTTTCTAGAACCCTGAATTTTGTAAGCGGAGAATTCCCAGCAGGGTGGGGCATTTATCCTTCAAGATGAGTGGCAAAATTAAAGTGTCCTGTTTAGAAATGGAAAACAAAAATCCCTAAGCAAATTTTTACAAATAGATCTATCTTCCCACAGCATTTTTTTAACACCCACATGCTATTTATTCCTTGATTTTACCTACCATGAGTAACAACAGATCTGAAAAATGACACAAGTAGTAACATGGTAGAAGAGCATCAAGAACAGAATCCACTTTTCCTTTACCAGTGGATTTAATTCAAACATTGAGAAACAGGAGAAGCTACTACAGACACAAGAAAGAACACCTATGGCGGAATATTTGGAGGGTTAGTCAGACCACTTGAGAGGTCATTAGAAATCTGGGGTAATGCACTTATAAATCAATTAATTTGCTCAGCTGTTTTCAAGGGCTTCATAATGAAATGAAGGAACAAAAATGAATAAAGAGTAAAGAAGAAACAAATAGATGAATATTATTTAGGGTTGAAATTCCAAAACCACAGTGAACATTACACCCCAATAAAAGATTCTGAATCACTTTACTTGTAAGAAGTAAACAAAGTAAGAATTAAAATCTCACCTTCACTATAGCTTATATGCTGTGGTTTAAAAATGTTTAATAAATAATCTTAAGCAATTAAACTCCAATTCTGAAATTTAACTCAGAAAAGAGAAAAAAAAAAGGCATAAAACCCAAATTTTACAATTGTGACATGCACAACCTTTTAAAGTAAACATATGTATTGCAACAGGCAATACATACTCCATCATGAATACCTCGCTTTTCATATCCCAGTGTATGAATGTATGTATCTATTATAAGCTTTAGAGTAATTAATGCACATGCAAACAACACACTTTGATTGTAGAAGGACAGTACGTGATGAGATATAAAAGATTACTGCTGCTTAACTCCAGCTACCTGCCCAAAGCCATCCTCTAATTAGAGGAAAGCAGAAATGTGTTTTTGTGTAGCATAGTGAACCTTCTATTTGGACTGGTGACCCAGAATAAGAATATTAGAGAAGATTCTAAAAGTAGAGAGCAGTTGTAACACACACATTGTACATTCAAAAAAAGTCACTACCTTTGATTGCAATAAACGGAAGACATTAAGCACTCAGTGAATGGAAAAGTGAAGTTGTGTCAATATAAAAACTGACTAAAGACTAATGAACCTGAGGCTGCATCACTTAAAAGCTTCAGCTCAGAGTAAAAAACACAGTGGAAATACTGTTGGGCAAAATAACTCACTTTTAAATATACCTTTGAGCTTCTTCTCATCAAGAAACTTGTTGGGCTACATTCTTCTAAATCATAGTAACATAAAGGATTTAGAACTCATGTCAAGTAACAATAGCTTGCTTGAGCAATCATAGTTTGCAACTGGAAACTGCCTGAATATGAATTTTTTTAGGGATGGTAACTGCTAATAGTGGTTCAATTTCCAAGTAGTGGTTTCAACTACAGAGTAGATAGTAAGCTAGAAAAATGGCAGCAATTTAGGATGAATTTTCATCTCATGTTAAACCTGATGTCTGACATGCACTGGGATTTTGTGCCTAGAATGGTAGCTTTTAACAATTTATTGCAACTTCATTAGCAACATAGGTTAAAAAACCCCAGAATGTTTAATATGTGGCTTCTGTTTTGTGAATGAACATGCCAGAAGCGGTCTTCTGAATGTCTAAAGAGGATGTCTCTAACTGACAACTGCTATTTATTTTGGTGTCTGAAACAGTATCTATGCTAAGTAAATCTGAAGGCAGATTTGATTTACCTTTGCACACCAGATCAGTACCATCCCACTGTCCTTCGGCATTGCAGACTGCAGTCTGATTGCCACTTGCCATAAAGTAACCATGAACACAATTGTAAGTAACTTCACTTCCATATGTAGTCCCACTTACAGATGCTGGATGTGCATTTAAAACAGAGGGTGGAACCCCACAATCCACACCTAGGAAGAGGAAGAAAGAGGAAGACAAACTCATTATTCAAGCAGCAGAAGCCACGACAGCTGCACTCACATATTTCTTTCATTGTTACCAACTAACCCTGTTCTGTGTTAATCCAGCACTCCCCAGATGCCTTTTGTGACATCCCCACTGTGAACAAGAGTGCTGTAGCTACTCCTAGCTACTCCAGAGCTGCTTCCATATAAAATAACTTCTCTCTCCTTTTGTTTCAGAATGGCATGCTAAATCTGTGACTCTTTCCTCAGCTTAGCTGCTAGTATCAGAAAACATCTTTTTTTAGGAACAAAAAGTTAGGATTCTCCTGCTTTTAAAAGCCTGATTACAGATGGCAAGCTGGTTCTATACCATTTGCAGTGAACAACAGTCAGAGGGAGGCAGATGAGCAGAAACTGCCTTTAGGATGATGGAATTTTAAAAAGTACACAAGGACTGGAGAAATGCAAAACCACACAAGTTTACAACACACAACACAAAAGCTTCCTACTAAACCAAAAGTTTTCAAAATGTGTTGTAATAGCTGCTCTACCCACAAACATGCAGAGCTGCCATTTACAAGTGCCTAAAACAAAGAAGTCAAGTAGCACAAAAAAGCAGTTTGTTTGATATGCTGTCCACTTTCTAAGGCAAGCTATCATCTAAAAGGCTTCCATGTTAACAAGACACAGCACTCACATTCAGCAGTTTAACTCCACTTCTTCAGGTACATCACACCTTTCCATTAAGCTATCTGACCTTCCATCTCCAGACAATTCCCTTGTTAATATTCAAAGGAAGCTATAACCTTCAAAGACAGAGTATAGCCATACACTTGCATTTAAACAAAAGAGGACCTACGCCATTTATAGTACCCTGATGTTAGGTCACACATCTTACCAAGTCTGACCTATCTTCAATGGCCAGTTTCATCATGACTACAGAAACTCCTGAATTACCATACAAGGGAAGACAAAAGACAAACTTACTGATTTTCCTAAAAAGGATGACATTACACCTGGCCAAGAAAAAAATAAGCAATAAAGGCTTATCAGGGACATTCTCAAGAGTTCAAAGAATTATTTAAAGGTGCCTTTCCTAATATTTAAAAATAAATAAGTAAATAAAAATTCAGACTTGCTAGTTTTACGAAAAGAGAAGTCCTACCTGAAGTCCAGGAAAAGAGCTTGCAACACAAAGGAGAAGTACGCTTGCCACTTCCCACAGACATACATAAAACCACTATATTTCTATCCTCTAAGAAAACACACAAACGAACAAAAGAAACAAAAAAGACACCACAAAAGAATGAGAAACCAAGAGGGCTTTTGTATTTTGAGGAAAGAAGAAGGAACTCTCCTCACTAAGTGATGATTTCCAGGATGACATTCTGCCCTGCAGAATTCTTATACATTGTGTAACTTCATTAGCTTCCAAGTACTTCCAAGTGTCATTTAACTAACATACAGAGTTTGTAACTCCTCACAGGTACACAAAATCCTGCACTTGTAAGAAGCAAATATTTCAACAGAATAGGCAGCAGATAGAACACCAGAGCAAGTGGAAATCTTAAAGACGCTCTCAGGAATCTTAACAACTCAGAGATGTAAAAGCGATTGCTCATGCACAAATGCTCTTAAAATCATGAAGGGATGAAGGGTGGTATGATGCCTCTCTTTTGCCAGCCTTCAGGAAAAACTTCATAAGCTGTCATAAAAATTGTTCTTTTCATGAGAGGTCACTAATGCCTTCCACCTCAGTGGCTTGTACCATGAAAGAAAAGGCTACAGAAATCTAGTTTTCTATGCCTTGGTTCACAGGTAGAAGGACACACTGCAGTGCCTGTAAAAATGGGAGGACCAGCGTCAAAAATATCACTCATTAATAAGAAGAGGTAGCAACGTGTTATAACCTGTCCTTTTCTTCTTTATTTTTGCAAATAGCTAAATCTTGAGAAATTATCCTTTGGATTGAGTAAACAGTCTACTGCCTTTCACGAACTCATTTCCCCATGCATAAACCAACTTAATGAAGAATTTAAGAATGACTTAAGACTCTTTTCACCTTTACAGCTTAAAGTGGCAGGTTCCCAAGTTTCATTTGCAGTACAATATGAGGACTTTCCCTCGTTACTGTAAAACCCTTCTTTACATTCATAATAAACCGCACTTCCTGGTAGCAAGCTGTAGTTCCCCACAACGTAGCCATGCTTCATTTCAGGAGGGGAACCACATCCAATTTCTGCAAAGAGACTGTGTTAGAAGATCTCACAGTATAAAAGTCACAACACATGACGATTTTAAAATGAGCTGAACTGGATGGTCACATCATAAAATATGCCCCATCAGATGAATCTGAGAGGTCTCCAAAGAGGTACAATATCAGAGTAGAAAAGTTTTACTGGCCACAGTTGGAGAAACACAGTGATCCATGTATTGAGGTACGTCTTTACTAACATACAGCTGGAGCCATCCACAACACCAAAGACGAGACACTACAGTGTGATGGTGCTCTGTGTGTGCTAGTCTTGCTACAGCAATGGATAAATAATCCTTCAACAACAGATGAAAATCTAAGGTCCCAATGCAGAGTTTCATTTCCCTGTGCACGAGAAAAGTGAAGCACTGCAGACAGGAAGAAATTAAATGGTCCACCCCTCAATTGTTCCACCTCATTGAACCAGCCTGCATAAAAAACCTACATTCCTGCTCGTGACAGGGCTTCCTTTTCCAACTCCACAAGCAACACAGTCAGTACCGACCCACTTTTTTACCACAGCTTGTGGAGGGGAAAGTTGGTGAGATAAGCAGTGCTGTCGGCACCTTTGCCAAAATGAAGTGGCACAGTCCAGTTGGTAAAACTAGACAAGCTACAGGAAGTGAGCTTTACTGATGGTTCTCACAACAACTCAGAAATGAGAGCTGCACACAATAGAGGCATGTGAGTCTGGGATGCCCAGCTTCATTACATACTGTGACAGCTACAGCTTACACTTCTAGCTCTTTGCATCTGTGAAAACCCACACTAGGGATGAAAGGAGGAAGTTTCAAAATGATTTGTTGTTGTTATGGCAAGATAAACAGAACAGCTTATTTGTGCAGTCGGCAGAATATGTAACAAATAGCTCAACTACTATGTTGTTATTACTGTCCCCACGGCTTGTTCCATTCATCTGAACTCTCCAACCAGCTATGCATCCGCTCTTCCCTTTCCCTTCATGCAGTGTGGTTTTATAAGCCAGTGGATTATACCGTCCTTCCTTCCTATTCAGAAACTAACTACATCACCTTCATGGCATTATTAAGCTTCCCTGACCCTGCACACCCGAGCCACTTCTGAGGGCCCATAGAAAATCATATTTGCTGTCGACTCTATCATTCAGACATCATTAGAACAAACTGAACACAAGAAGAAAATCATATAGCAAGCAAAATCCACAAAGGGCTTCTGCCCTGCAGACTTAAAAAGCACAGGTCAGAGCAGGTATCACTACATCGTGGAAGAAATGATTTTACCTGCTAGTAAAAAGAGCATCCAGAGATTCTCACCTCTGCATGAAACTGTATTCCCATCTGGATGAAAAAAACGCTCTCCATTTTCTAATTTATAACCATCATTGCAGTAGCACTTGTAGCTTCCTTCAGTATTCACACATTTTGCATTGCGACCACACAGCCCAGACTCCTCACATTCATCTATATCTAAAAATTCAGAGAAAAATATATGCACTGCATAATAGGAAAACAAATACAGTATTCCATGAAGGGTTCTATGTAGCTTCTGATGGCTCTTTTGAGAAACAAAGGAGCTTACCATTACCTAGTGTTCCCGCATCAGGAAGGAGAAGATTCTCAATTTTGTAGCTAACTATCTTTCAAGGCTTTTTGTCTGTTTGACATGACAAATATTTTCCAATCTCATCTCCTGCTACAATAATCCCACAAAAATCCCACACCTGCATATCTTAATCAGTTACAACAGTTCATTAGTGTAACATGGGACTGGCTAATATTCTACTCTAAACGCAAATATGACATTCTGGGGAAAAGATAAGTATCACCTTATCTTCTTTAATCTAGTTTCTTTTGGGAACATTCTTGCTTGAATGTGAGTGGAAAGCAATGATTTGTAACACTGAAAAGAATGCAAAATAGGACTGATTCACAGCTGCTAGAACCCTGATGTCAAAAAGTGTTGGCAGAACAGAAAGTGCTGTGGTAAGTTTTAAAAAGTAAATTCCAAAGTGACAGGAAAAAAGATTTGTGTTGTAATAGTCTTGGATTCCTGGTGCTCAAGACTCTGTGATGTCTACCTGTACAGTTCGTGCCATCATTGGGAATAAATGTCTTGTTGTTGTTGGAGGCTCGAAATCCATCAAGACAAACACAGTAAAAACTTCCATGTGTATTATGACACAGTGTATGATTTCCACAGATCTTGTTGGCTCCAATCTGGCATTCATCTTTATCTGTCAGCACATTTAAAACACATCAGACAGAGATTAAGAAAAGTGAGGTATCCCCCCTCCTCACTCAGTCTTGGGTAAACAGACTTCCCCTTACCAGTTTTCCAAGTTATTTGGAATGTAAACACTGCTAGTAAGCTGGAGTATTTGGAATAACAGAGGCTGCTGTCCCTAAGTGGAACAGATGTGAATAATGCTTCATGACACAGCTTACGCTGATCTAAGAGCCGTTGAAACCAGGACGCCCTGTTCTTTGCTTCTGCTTTTCCTTATGTAATGCACTGTCTGCAGCACTTGTTGGAGCTTCTGTTGATCTTACCAACTCACTCAACCGGCAGAGAATTAACACGGCAAAATTCGCAGCTTGAGTTCTTCCACCATAATGACATAAATGAACTCGGTGCAGGGCCCAAGAGGGTGCCACTGCTTGTGACAGAAGTGGGGAGATGGAGTGGAAGAGATCAGAGATGGAGGACCTTTCCCTTTAAGCAAGGGTAAGCTATTACGTAACTCAGACACAATGTTTGACATCACCCTTTGATTCACATATTAATTTCTCAGGTATGAGACAGTACTAAAAGGACACCAGAACTACACTAATAAATAAACACTGAACAACACTTTCCATGTAAGAAGACATCTGCACTTAAGAAATCTGTGCAAATATGCACACAGTTACTAAGAACAGACATTCAACTGATTAATTTTCAGGTAGCCAGTAATCTAACTGGAAAAATTAGCAAAAAATGCGATGACAATTTTAATTAGCCTAGCTTTCAGCTCAACCATGCATAGATTGAAAAAAATAATAAACTGAAGAATAATAAACTGAAGAATAATAAACTGAAGATTTTTTTTTCCTGAAGCTAGGATAAAAAATAAAAAAACATTTCAATACATATTTTAAAAGTAATTGTTTGACACAATCCCACATTTATCAAGACAAAATTAACTAAAATCCTCCACTATATAGCACAAACTGAATAAAACAGTTAAAAAACTAAGCAAAAACCAGTATTTGCATCCAGTACAGCTCATGGTTAGCTGATGGAAAAAAAAGGAAAAAAGGCAAAAGCATCCACACATATTTGACATTTTGGAAATTCTGCCAGGAAATGATAAAGCTTTTACTGTACTTTGAAGAATTCAGTAATATTACTTGAGAAAAAACATTTTAGGAACATACATGGTTTCTTGCTGTTTGCTTGGAGCCTACCTTGACAATGGGTTCTTCCGTTGCCTACAAATCCATAGTTACAGATGCAGACACTTTTCCCTTCAATTTGATGACATGTAGCATGAACGTGGCAAGTTGCACAGACATCTGGAACTGATCTCTTCACAACTGCTTTAAGAACAGAAAGAAAAAAAAAATTACTTTTTGAATTATATTTTTTAACGGACTAACTGGTAACTGGCACAGAATTTAAACTGGAGATATAACCCAGGTTAAACTACATACAGTGAAATCCTATCTGCCTCCATCTCTTTTTCAAACTTGCAGGAAAACCATGGCCACAGTATTCAAAGGCAAAAAAAATAAAAGAAAGGATTAAACAAAACAACTACACTGAACAGGTTTTTCCATCCATCTATTCTTTTACAATAAGCAAACCAGCTTCTCAGTAAGGCCTGTGAGACATAAATAGCTCTATCCAATATTATCAATCTTTTCTCCATATTAACTTTATTTCCCATTTCTCTTGACTTCTGATTCTTCATTTATTCTATTATTTTGTTTGTATTATTTGCACATCGACATTTGGGCTATTTATCATTCTATTTGTATCCTGTATCATCAACATGTATATGGTAAAAATGCTGTTCATAAAACCAATGCTGAGAATGCTGCCAGGAGGAAAATGACTTATAAAAAAGTCATTTTAGAAATTAATTTATATTAGAAGTCATTTAGCAGCATATGACACACAATCTAATTTACTGCAATTTGATACAGCTATAAGTATACATGAAACTAGAATAAAATGTGTACTCCCTAATTTGTATTCATACTTTCAGTGTACTGTCTGCATTTCCCTCCATTTTCTGAAAGCTCTTTTTGTTATCTTCACACATGCACTGGCTTTCCAAATGATAAACCTCAGAACAGACAGCTTGAATGTAGACAAAACATGCATATGCTTACATCCTTTGTATATTTTTGAAGAAATAAGTAACAGCGCACCAGCTGATATTGTCTCATGATGCTGGGCATAACAATACAGAACTCTTCTACTCTTCTGAAACAGTTCAGATTATAAGGATGGTGAGGTTTCGACAGAATACAAATCTCCCTGGGCATACAGCAGTTATGACAAATTTTTGCCCATCTTCACATGGTGTCTAAACACATAACCATAACTGGAAGGAGAAGGCAGCTGAACATTCTAGCCAGCTTCTTTTACACACAAAATTTACCAGTGTGGTAACACTGCCCCTCTGCAAGCAGCATCCCGGCTCTCCTCACCACGCATTTCTGAGTGCATTAAGGCTCATGGGAAGCATCATAGATTCCCACTCCTAATTCTCCATGGTCTGACATACTTGTGTGTGTGTTCACCTAATAAGCACACACAATACAAGCCGTCAGCATGTCACGGCATCCAACGTAACCATAAAATTAAGTTTAAAAACAGCCAAGGGAACAACCTTCTCAGGATGCCTCAATCTTCTGATAAGCCGTGGGAGTGTCCTCCTCAGATTGCTGCTCCAGGAGATAAAACACGGGGGTTCCCCTCTCCACACACACACACACACACACACACACACACACACACACACACACACACACACACACACACACACACACACACACACGCGTTGCTACGTATCAAACTTGGCGACTCACTTCTCCTCAAAACACGCCACTTTCCACCCCGGCACCAAAGCCACCTCACGGGTCCAGCCCAGCCCTGTCGCCTGCCGGCGCATGAGGCCTCCCCGCCGCCGCCCCGGGGCTGCTGCTGCCCGGCCTGCCCACCTCCCTTCCGCCGCAGCTCCCCAGGCCCAACGCCTCCGTCCCCTTCGCGCCTCGCCCGCAGGACACCGCCCTCACGGCCCGAGGTCCCGCCGCAGTCCAGAGCTTGAGGGGCCCGTTCGGGGCCGCACTTACCCCGGCGCCGCGCTGCGCACTGCAGCAGCGCCAGCAGCAGCAGCAGCGGCCCCAGGGCCCGGCCAGCCCCCGGGCTCATGTCCCTGCCGCCGGCTTCGCGCCCCGCGGTGCTGCACGGCCGCGGTGCCTCCGCATCCTCCCCGCGGGTGGAGGGTGGGACGGGAGCCCGAGGGGAGGGAGTCGCGCTGTCTGCTGGTGGGGCGGGGGCACCCCTTATCGCCACTGCCGCCGCGCCCTCGGGCCCCCCCCGGCTTTCCCCTGGGGGAGGCCCCTTTCCTACCGCGGCCGAAGAGCCCTTGCCCGCAGAGCCCTGGCACAAACCCTTTCCTTCCCCAGGACACCGCCTCTGCCCGGCCAGGCGAGTGGCAGAGCTGATAAGGGCTGTTGGTGTGTGCAAGCAGCTGGCCCTCACCCCGGGGGGGGATAGAAGCGGAGGGAAGAGCTATTTATGATTCCTGGGAAAGGGGGAAAGGCATCTGGGAGGTTCCCCCCTTCGTATGGCAGCTGTGCTTCTGTGGGTCCGGCCGCGGTGAGCTCCTCCTGCCCCGGCAGCAAATGGGACTGTGCAGCACCTCCGGGGCGGTGGTGTGGGGGAAAGGAGGCCATCAGCAGATCCTTGGGCATACCAGGGCAGTGCCACAGCCCCACATGTGGAAGGGCCACCACTCCGCTACGCTGCTGCTGGTACAGTCTCCACACTCCCCATGATCCAAATGGATAAAAACCTTGTAAACCACCAGCCCTGGTACTTGAAATGAAGGAACACTTTCTCCTTGTAGGCCTTCACCACAGGGAAATCCCAGAAACATGGTTTTTAATGAGTACCAGTGACACTGCCTGAAGAGTTTTATAGAAGAAAGTCCTCCTGAAGCTCACTGTCCTCATTCAGGTCTTGAGTCACAGTTTGAGAGAGCTGTGTGAACTTGTATTTGCAAACGCAGTTGACTAGTTACCACAGCTACAATAGGGGACTGCCAAAGAGATGAATGGGGAAGCCTATCACAAACATGGATTGAGGCATACTTGATACACTCTAAAGAGCTTCCCAATGAAGCTTTGCTCATGCTTTGTGTTGGCTTTACATTTGTGCTCTTTAATGTTGACACAGTCAATTCCACCACCAGCACTGTATTTAAGTGACATAACCTCATCTTATGCTGTGTCTGTGGAGTTACAATGACAAAAACCAAACCATCTGTGTCTGATTTTGATGGGAGCAAACCAGTTTCATAAAACTACCAATTTTATTGATTTATGTAAGTTGGCTTGTGCCAGTGTTTTTAATTATTGTTCTGCCTACATTCTTAACCAGTTTCTGCCATCCTTATTCACCTCAATCACACCACAAATTGACCTGCATTTTCAGCAGTGACTGATTACATTGCAATTGAACTTACTTTTGGAACAACACTCTATAGATGTCAGTACTGCATATCTTTCTCTTAAATCGCTGAAATTGGAGGCATGCATTCTCAGTGATGGCAAGTAGTTTACCACAATAAGGAATGACTCAGAGAGTAACTGTTCTGCACCACATAATAAAAGTGGTTTGGAGGGGTTTTTTTCTCTCTCATAGCACCCACCAAGTTGCAGACCTACTAATAGCTGAAGTTTTTGCTGTTCATTTCCTAAAAAAGTAGTGGGAGCAACTGCTTGTAATTGTGAACACCTCATGCAGCAAATAGGAAAATAATTTTAGCAGCAAGCCTGAAGAAGTTTATCGTTATATCATAAAGACAATAAGTTAAAAATTGTACTATAAACATTCTTTAAAGAAAGTAACAAGGAAGTATATCAGCTGAAGAAAATACACAGCCCAGAGTGGAATTCCTTGTTTTGTTTCAGTCTAGTATGTATTCAACAGCTGATTAGTTGCTGTTTATGACATTCTTCAGAACTGCATAATTAAACTACTCAAAATGGTGCCCTTAAATTACGTATATGTTGGTTACATATCTAAATTTAAAGCACAGTCATACGAAGTGTTGAAAGATGTTGAGAGGTCGTCTATTCTGTCTCTCTCCTCTATGACAATATAGGCTCTACTTAAATGATTCCTGACATACTTGTCTTACCTGCTGTTTACAGTGGCAGTGATGTGGAATTCACAGCAATCCCAAGAATCTGTCCTACTACTTTGCTGTCATTGTAATCTGAAAAAAGTAATCTAAGGTTCAATTTAAATTCAAATTAAATCAACTTAACTTTGAGTTAAATTTAGCCTTTTTTTTCAGTTCACAGCAGGCTCCCAACACCCTTCAAGATCTGGACACAAGTTTGAATCAGCCACTGAAATGAGTCATTGATCACTTCTGCTCTGAAGTCACCTGCATAAGTCCTGAGTTCATTCCTCTAGGAAGGCAATTAAAGATTTAGAAGGGCGGGGCAGATCAGTGTTCTAGTATGAAAACACAGGATAATGTCCACATAGGTTCTCTGTTCTGGATAGGATAAGGTTTTGGATCTTTTCACTTCCAAACTTCAAGGACCTAGTTTGTAATTACAATATTTCCTTTGTCCCTATTAGCATTCAGTCTCACTACCCAGAGGACATCTGTATCAGTATTTGCTTCCATTTCTCTTCTTTGTGATAAGAAAACAGTTGTGATGGTCAAAGAAATTTAATTCATCCAGAAACATTTGGAAGTTTCCTGTGCAATTTTTCCTTGGAGCTGTTTAAATGAAGGGAATTGAAAATCAGAAAGGCAAGCAAGATTCAACAGCTCCTCAGCCATCTGGATTTGTTCTGTCTCCTTCACAGACAGTGAATGTCACTGTGTCATCTAAATCACATTCTTTTGCGAGGATATTTGGCATAGATTTCACTACTTATTCTGACACATAAAGGCAAAATATTTGCTACTAATGGCTCCTTCATCAAACAAATTTTTAAAAACACAGCAAACATCTTCAAACAGAGTGAATAAATGTAATTCATCGCTGTTAACAGATCTCTCAGCTATTCATAATGAAGTTGTGTTCTTAAACAGCTGGGTAGCAGGTACTTCTTTCGAGCTGGCAATGAAAAGAGTAACTGCAACTTGATGGAAGGTTCTTTCCATCTGAGTTCTGCCTCTCTTGCCTATTTAAAGTGAATCAGATTAATAACTAGTTTCTGGTTATCCTCTTAATTTCCAGAATAAGCAACAGCAATTGTTGAAGCAGAAATAACAGAAAAATTGGCTGACCCTCCTTAGCTTCTAATGAAAATGCTTCAGTAAATATGATGCAGAAGAAAGCATTCTCTTGTAGTGAATTTTGCTACAAAGGAAATATTACCGCTTGAGTTGTTTGCAGCATTTCTGTACTCTCAGGTGTCTCAACTCCTGACAAATGAAATCAGATGAAAAAAAGAAATGGGATTTCTGCAAAAGTATTGAACTGAGAAATAACTGAGTTTGAACCTTAAATATTGAATGCTTTTCCCTCAAGAACAAGCTTTGGATGAAACAGGCATCAGAGCATGCTGTACATCTCATAGCAAGAGCATGGTAGGTGATAAAGCCTGCTGACAGTTGCTGCTAATCAGAAAAGCAATTCTACAGAGCAAAGGGGCTGCTATCTGTGGGTTTTAGCATCGAAGTAGGAGCCCAAACTGACCTTTGCCAGAAACTCACTGTAGTCTTTGATAAGATAACCACTTTGTGTTTCTCTATGCTTTCCCCTCCCACTTAATTGTAAAACTGGGATAATATTCCTATGTGGGTGTGTTCAGGCTTGATACCATAAAAGCAGACCTTAAGATGGTGCAATGTAAACTTCTGTGATAGAAGCTTTGATGTCACTACAATCTGCCTCAATTTTAAACCACAAAGACTTAGCATCAGAGAGCTTATGGGGCAGTCTCCTAATATTGCTGCATCTTGGAATATCATGCGAGAAAGCTGCTGACTAGTCATTGCTTCTGATTGTTCCATGCTGTTATATACAAGCTGTGCCACTATTTCGCTATTTTGAGGGCTATGCTAACTGAAGGTAATAGTTAAGAGAGAGGCAGAGGAACAGCATCCCTTTCATAGATTGTAAAAAAAAAAAAAAAATAAATAAATACTCCCCAAAAAACCAACCTAGTGCTGTGATTTTTTAAACTCCAGATAAATAAGCAGCCACCTTTTCCTTTCTGATGCTACCGGTATCTGCTAAAATCAGAAGAGAAACAACTGGGCAATAAGCTTAATTCTTCTTTCTCTGCCGGATTCCCCAAGCTTGTCCACAGGGGTGCTAGCCTGACTATTGCATTTAATAACAACTTAGAGATAAGGCAACAATTAATGATAATTTCTGTGATAGGAACAGAAAGAAAACCAAATGCCACTGACTATTATCCTTCTCTTGCCATTAGCTTTGCTATATTTTGGGGCAAGTTCAGTGTAGATGTGCTATAATGCTTAGATGAGACACATGGCAACTTGTCGAAATATATTATCTATGAAAATAAAAAATTCCATACACACATTATGTAAGAAGGGAAACCCAAATACTGACTGGAGACTCTGAACAAAACAGTTCTCCTCAAGCTGTCCAGGCAGCTGGGGATCCTTTACCCACAGCTTCTTTCTCTGCAGACCAAAACTGTATTTTGCCACCTGTCAATCTCATATTTGCAACAACACTTAGAAATGGGAAAGATGGGAAGAATCTAGTAACCAAACCTTTCCTCATAAATACCTTGACTTTCCCTCCCTGAGTTGTTTTGTAAGCAATCCAGCTTTCATGTGCTGTTTATCCGGTTTTAAAGAAACTTTTGTTACCTTAATCAGAAAGTACCACGAGTTACTGTGTTTTTAGACTCTGGGAGCACAAGGCCAGCAGGATGAATTGGATTTCAGATTCATAACATGATGAATACATTTTTGGTGTACAAAAAGTGAGAGCTTTTGTCTGGTCTCTCAAAATTCAGTTAGGTATATAACTATTATTTCTACAGTTACTGGAAATCAGAAGGGAAAGAAATATTCATGTTATCGTAAATCATAGTAAAGACATAAGACTGACATTTCTAGGGAAATAAAAGGTCATCTAGTCTTTTTTTTTATGTATTAATTGCAAAGCTGACAGCCTTATTTATCTTCAAATAGTTTACAATATTCCCACAAGATTCTCCAAGATAATCAAGTAATGTTGCTATTCAGAAACAGATTGTCAATAGAAGACCACTTACCACAGTAACTGAAGGTTAAATTTTGTCTAGTACCAAACATTTGTTATTGCACCATAAAATTACAATGGCTGCATGCTTCACTGTAGGTTATCACAAGATTAAAATATTGTGCATATTAACTGTGCTTTTCTAAGCAGCCTATGAAGGACAGATTTATCCAGAAACATGTAATTTTTCTGCCAGATTAAATGAGACAGTTTGGTGACCAAGATACCCCAGCAAGAGAGGATGTTGTTGGTAACATCTTATGGTTGTGTGTGACCCTTCAGAAGCAACTTTTTCCTTGTCTGTTTTCCTGCTGATGGGTAGCCATATGACTGTGAAAATATTTCTTAAGGGCCTTTATTAAAGTCTAATGTATCAAAATAAAACCTAAGTGACAATTGTGATCTTCCTATGATATAAATTTGGGAGAATCTAAGGTCCATAGAATAAACAGCTTGTATAACAGAGGAAGATAGATAGTAATAGAACACGTTACGCAAAGAAAAACAGTTTACACAAGCAGCAGCCATAGGCCTCAGCTGAGTGCTTAATAAAGGGCTTTATAAAGAGTTCCAGGAAGTTCTTTGAGAACTTTACAAGCACAGATAGCATGCCCTGAAAATGAAATTAGCACATGCCATCTTGTGACAGGCAGGCTGTAACCAACGTTGCCAACCCAGAGTAGAAAGTGAGAAAAAGACGTTTATGCCATTAACAGATCTTAGCATCAAGAAGCATATGTATCCCTGTGGTTGAATTAACATTGAAAGATCTTATCCTGAGAGATGCTTAAGCTTGAGAACTCAAAAAGCAGAGTGCATTGTCATTCCCTGTTGAAGCAGAAGGCACTCAGCAATTGGGATAGGTCTCCTTTCAAAGTCTTCAACTATTTCATCATCTGATACAGCCCAGTGAAGACTCTGAGAAAGGATGAGCTTGTTGAAACACATACAAGGAAAGAGTGAAGCCTTCATGCTTCATGCAAGGTAATTAAAGCCTCAGCAAGAGAGAATGTGAAGTTATTCAGCTACACTGAGAACATACGAAAGGAAAATAACCATGCAACGAAACGTAACACAACCAAACTTCATTGTGAAGGAAGAAGGTGTAGAAAAATCTTTCAGGTAATAGATGTGATAGAAGAGAGCACTTAGTGTCTTAAACCATGACACTTAGGTAGCAAACCTTTTTCAGAAACTTACTGTGCTCTTAAACAGAGAAACTGCTTTCACAGCTTTGTATAATGGGGGACCTTAATTACACAGTTCACAAGATATTTCCAAATCCGTTGAGATGAGCTAAATCTGCATATACAGAAATGATATTCTGCTGAATGCGCTGTGTCGCTACTGTCAGATCACGTACTGCTTTGGGACAATTTGGCTTTGGGAGACAATTGAAAATAAGAGGGGAGGGAAAGGAAGGGAAGGAAAGAATGGTTTAGAAATGCTGAAAAATCAGCCAGCAACACTGCTGTGTTCTTTGGTAAGAACTAAACATAACAATTTCATTTTTTTGTCAAGTCTTAATTGAAAGGTTTTAATTAGAAAAGAACCCACAATCCTCCCTCCAAGCACCCATCCACATTGCAGTGACTAAAATAATTCATGGAGCTGCAGAGAGTTCCTCCCAGATAATCCACAGGATTCATAGAACTGAGCTGAAGGATTATCCTACTTTCCTTACCTTTTGAAATAACCTTATGCCTTGGGTTTTATTTTTACAGGCAGTGATACTTAGTCACCAAACGACGTTTGCAAATACGTGCTCTAGGGGTGTACTAGGTACCACCATAGCAGAGTAGAAATAGAGCCTGCATCCAATCACAGAGCCTGCAGCATTATAAAATATCCTTCAATTAGTCCTGTAAAGTTTCCAAGAATGGAATAATGTGTGTTTTCAGACCAAGATAGGCTCTGGAGGGGAGGAAAACCCACACAGAATCCTCAATAAAAACTATTATAAACTCTTCATCACAGAAGGACATCACATGGACACAGGAGAGAAGCAGTTAAACCATAGCTAGAAATACATTATGCAGGACATTTTATGCAGGTGCCACAGAAGGTACGCTGTTGCTTTTCAACCAAATAATTTGTAATGCTTGAATTAAAAGCTAAGATTCCCTTGGATGGACACTGGCTAGCTGTACTTGAAGCAGACTGGAAATAAAAAACAGGACCTGAAAGTGTTACCCAGATAAACCTTCTTAGTCTAAGCAGGAAATATTAAGGACTGAGACTAAAGTATTATTCTCTAATAAAGTAAACTAAGTTAAACTTGGGACTAAAGTGGTATTCTCCTTACAAGAGCTCTTTTGGGGTCAAGAGCTCTTCTGGGACCTTTTTTGACCATGCCAAGTGCAAGGTCTTACACCTGGGTGGGAGCAATCCCAGGCAGAGATACAGGTTGGGCAGAGAAGAGATTCATAGCAGCCCTGCGGAGAAGGACTTGGGGGTGTTGGTCAGTGGAAAAATGAACATGAGCCGGCAGTGTGCTCTCACAGCCCAGAAAGCCAACCATATCCTGGGCTGCATCAAAAAGGAGCGTGACCAGCAGGTCGAGGGAGGTGATCCTGCCCCTCTACTCTGCTCTTGTGA
>JANRGW010035637.1:0-17173 GCA_024733675.1 Psilopsiagon aymara
GATTCTCCTTCCCATCCCTCCAGGAGCAGAGGGAAGAAAAAGGGGGAAGTGAGTGAATAAACTGCGTGGCTGATTTACAGCCTAAACCATGACAAAAAGGGAAGCAGATCACAAAATGGTAGAATTGTTTAGGTTAGAAAGGACCTTTAAGATCACTACGCTCAACCAGGAAGACAACATTGCCAAGTCCACCACTAAACCATGTCCCTAAGCACCACATTTACACATTATAAGTATCACCAGGATGGCAATACCTCGATTCAAGAAGTAAAGCATGAGAGATAAGACAAAAACAGGTGCTATGAATAAATAGAGCTACTTGTAAGCAGGAGAGAGAATGCATGAAAAAAATGGCACAGGAGTATCTGGTGCAGCAAGTACAGCAGTTTAAGAAAAGAAAGCTAACCAAAACCACTATGGCTCAAGATAATCTTCAGCACACGATCACAAACACAGCACAGGCAGAGCCAGGAGGCAAATTTGGTGATGTGGAGCAAGTATTTGGGGAAGACAGGAGCCTATGGAGACCCATCTTTCTCTCAGTGAAGGCAACCTGCTTTCAAATTCTGCCCTCTTGAAAACAGCTACTGCTTTAAATGAGGATTCCCAACATATATATATCTTTGCCCCCCCAACATCATTATAAAAAAAAAAAAAATAAAGCAATTAAAAACACACATGAAAAGAAATCTTTGGATTAGCCCCATGAACAAATACAATTCATCCCAAGATAACACCGCTCTACTTACAAACATGGAATTGACATACAGCTTTCCTAAATTAACAGAAGATTAAACAAATCATTTTCCTGTTTAAGCACTAATTTTACATGGCCAACCCAAAGACTGCCACTGAATTTGTGTTATTTGGGGATACAGCTTTGTGGAGGTTGATTCACAAGAAACTTTAATCTGAAAGCTTACACTACTGAAGTTACTGTACATGTGAAGGAAAAAGCAGGTATTTGATGTTCCCATCAGAAAATGATACCTAAATTAGGTTTCAAATCAATGTGCTGCATAAGCCATTGTTTAATAGGGCCCACTGCGCCTGTTGGACAATTAGTATTACTCTTGTATTATTAATGCAGAACAGTATTTAATGGTTTATGACCTGTAATAACTGGCTGAAGTGTTGGATAAAACTTCTCTGAATAACCTCCGTTTACTTCAGGGCTTCAAACTGTGTGGCCACTAATAATGTTGCAAAGCGTTATTAAAATTTATGGTGACTAAATTAGTATCTTATTTGAATTATATGAAATTATTAACCTACTAATTCCTGCAACCCAGGCAGAAGTGGGGTTAGACCCTAGAAAATGTTTAAAGAGGCTTAAAGGTGCAATACTTGACCAGATTTTTCTGATAATACAGGACTTGACACTCCATTTGCCTGTACTTAGATGATTAGCAGTATTTAAAACACAATAAGGTTGTCATTATTTAGATGCTTTCTGAGTTTTTAAAGTACGTTTAATTGCAACCTTCAGATCTTCTGTAAAGACAGCGACCTTTGCCTTGTAGATTTGGAAGCGATTATTCCACTTGTTCGCTGTGATACCTTTTACATGGTGCAGTTACCTCCAGAATACTGAGTTATGGTTTAAATGACGCTAAGACAGAGACAATTCCAAGAGGAACAGACACTAAGCAGAAGTTACAGAAGGCAATTTATGAAGAAATAACAAAAACAAGCACATTTGCACTTACAGATCACAAAACAATTAATAAGAGCCTGAACAAACACCTAATCTGAGAAATGTGCAGACCAAGGAGGGAGACGGATAATGGAGATAGATACAAAAATAACCAGTAATTAACGATGTACCAAAATTAAACAGAGAAAACATAAGGGGGGGGGTGGTGTTGTGTGTCTATTTCAGAACATAGTTACACATTCATTTGTGGAATAATCAGAAAGATGAGTGATGTGACTACTGCCATCTTGAAAATTTAAAACTAACATATGGTCCAAAGGGATCAGTTATGTATAGCTAGACAGATTAAGCGACAAAACAGTTCCTTCTCTATTTTCAAATCCAGCAATCCACTGTATCACTCAAATGCAGCATGGCTTGTAGGACTTCCTGCAAGGCACCATCATATCAGATTAATCTTCATGCTATCTCCTGGAACTACACAACAGAGAAGACTGTCTAAATAAAGACCTTATTAACCTACCTAGCCTACATCCTAAAGCAGAAGTTGCAGAGTAGCACGGTCAGTCTCATCACTGCTGCTTCCTTATGAATATCCAAGTACATCACCAACAAAGCAAAACACACCTTGAATGCTTTTTTCCCATTTTGTCTGTGCCTCATATCGCGATATCCCCGCTGAGCGCGAATGGCAAATTTTAAATGTCATTCAGGACCCATTGAATACTGCTAGTATTTGCATTCCTTAAAAAGTAGAAAAACATTAACCTTTTGTTTTATTGAATTAAAATGCCATGGAAATGCTGATGTAGTCTTCAGAGACTGAAATACTTTTACAAAGAAGAATAGCTGTCATTTATTAGACACAAAGAACAATTACTTGATAGGATGCTTTCTGACAAAAAGCAGATTGGTATTCTCATCATAGAAAAGGCATTGTAAAAAAACCCAGCACAGACCTCTGAGACTTGAATAATTTAAAGCTGCATTTGGTGCAATTTGAATTTTTCTTTAGGGAGGCAAAGTTAAATACCTTTAATTTGTTCTAATTATTTCAAATTTGCAAGTTAATTATGGCTGATCATTAAATAACAAAAAGGACTATCGTCTCCATAGAGTTTTACCTCCTACCCTCTGCATTACTTAAGCTAGATTTTAGTATGCATGAATTAACTTTCTAAATAATCACACGGTTTGACTAAATGGCTCAGTAAAATGAGCTCTGATCCTCAGAATAAGCATTAATGGACATTAGAAAGGCTACTGGGACCCATGTTACTTACATTATAAGTATTTTTAATGGGGTCTTATTTACTAATCTTTATGTACTGTTCAAGTTAGGGCACCATATAGATACATTATTCTGCTTTAATAGAGGAAAGTCAGTTCTTCAAGATACTAGAACAAATGTCCATTTAGAACAGACTAAATTCATTTTTAAATCCATGTAGGAAAACTCTGACAGAATTTAACTTGTTCTAGCTGCTCATCCTGATGAATCAATCCAACATAATGGTAGCCTTGGTCTGCAAATGGAGTTTTACAGATCTATTGAATCACTAAGCAACTCAAGCAGCTGAGACTCTTGCCAGAAAGCAGCATTTACTATCAGCATGTGCACACCCACGAGGTTTCATCTCTTCCCTGCTCCGTGGGATCTCAGACATCGATCCCAAATTTGGATACTCACCTTTCACTGAACTCTGATCTTTTCATGCATTTTCCAGTGTTAGACCAGTGGCATCCACAAAACATGAATATATTATAACTAGTCAGAAACCCAAACCACGAGGCAATTCATGCCTCCAGTATATATGTTCAACAGATGGCTGCCTTAATGGTACCCTACTGCACCCTGTTGAGGCAAGGGTTTAAGAGTTTAACCATTATCAAATTAACAGATTGCCATGGTGGGTTAGCTCCAAAAGCAAACATGTTGGAATGTTATTTTCCTGTTCTGCAATTTCTGTTTTAAAAATAAAATAATTAACAGTTCATGTGCGCAATCTGCTGCAATTATATCAGGCCAAGAATGCATAACACTTAATGATGCAAAACTGGTGATAAGTAGACAACCCAAGCAATACGTTTTTGTAGCTGGAACATGAATTGCCATTTCAGATGCAGTTTGACAAACAGGCTGAAAATTGCTTCTCCTCCCGCCCCAGACTTTGGCTGGGAAGAACGTTCAGCCAGACCAGCTTCCAGAGCCAGCTCAGTATAAAGCAGCAGTATCACAAGCACTGGGACAAAGAAGAAGGTGTCAGCGTATCATGGGATCCTCCTTTCAGCAGAGGCCCAACTTTGGATCAGTTCAAACCAAGTTTCCAAAGCACACTATTGAAAACCACCAGTTCCAAACTGGGACTGTTTGTGAAGTTGGCTGCCTGCATGGCAAACAGAAAAATATCTGTGAGGGGAAAAGAAGGACTATAGACTCTGGATGCATGGATCAGAGAAGCAACAACAGTGATCTCCTGAACAACCACAACTTTTTCAGTCCACACAAGTGTGCTGGGTTACTCCATTTAAGCTCCTGCTTCCAGTACTACCAAGGGCATCAGATATTTCAAGTGGGTTTTTCCAACAGTGTGTCAGGTAGGGCAGGGTGATTATCCTAATGCACAAAGCAAAGATCATAAGAAACTGATGCAGTAAAGAAGCCGGGCCCCTGGACAGCAAGCAGGCCAGCAGAAGCGAAGACAACCAGAACCTACCCCAAACACTCTACTCACTGAGAGACACCTGAAATTGGTGCATATTCCATGTGTGTCTGCTGAGAGCTAATTAGGAGGAAAACACTGACAAGAGGTAGAGCTCACAGGCCTTGTTAGCACATCTCGACCTGCAACCTGGAGTCCTCCTCATAGGGGACACAGATTGCTCTTTCTTTCCAATGGAGCTGGGGAAAAACATCAAGATGCACAAGCCAGCAGAGCAGCTCTGGACAGAGGACAGAGACTGCTCCACTCACTACTTGATGTAGGCTATGCAAATACACAGGATGGCTGAGTAGAGCTGGAAGGGAGGTAAGAACTGCAGGTGAGGAGGAGAAGCACACCATGAATTTCTGGGCAACCTGTTATCCCTGAATGCCATCGCCCTTCTGTTCCCTGCAGCAAACCCAGTCTGCTCACATCAGCAGATTAATCACCTTAAAATACACTGTTAAAAATCTAAAGCCTATCACATTGAAACATACAGTGCTTGCATGAAAAGAGAAATCAGAGCTTAACATTTTTCTCCTCCTTTAAAAAGCAGGAAAAAAAAAATAAATCCTATTCTAATACAGACCTTGAAGGCCAGATTCCAGCCTAAAGTGAGATTTCATGGGCCAATTATGAAACCTGGCATTTTGAGACTTATGTTAGATGCATCAGCATGTTAATGACACTGCTGGGATCCAGTGCATGATAATAAGAAACAGATGCTTTCCTTGCTAGACAGAATGATCACTTATAGTTTCAAGAATACAGACTGACAGAATAGTTTGGGTTGGAGGGCACCTTTAAAGGTCATCTAATCCAGCTGCCCAGCACTGAGCAGGGACACCTTCCATTAGACCAGGTTGTTCCAAGCCCCGAGCAGCCTGACCTGAACAACCCCAACTCTCTCAGCCTTTCCTGATAGGAAAGGTGTTTCAGCTCTGAGGTCATGTTTGTGGCCTGCCTCTGGACTCACTCCAGGTCCATAATCTTCAGGACTGAGTCCATCTCCTTTTCTCATATATTTTCTAGGCAAAAGGCAGGGACAGGTGTGGTAAACACCTCAGCAGCCAGCGAGAGTTCTGGAACTGAAATATAAGTATTATCAAATCTGCTTGCAACAAAAGGATTTTTCATCCCAGAAAATAGACAGTGATTACCTACAATCTACATGTTATTATGCACAAAGCATATTGCTGGGGAGTGATGCAGAGCTTTCATCTCTCACAGTCCTTTTCAGGCTCAGTGACCTCAAATCCAGCAATACCTGCACCTGTACCAAGGTTTCTCTATTGGGTTTTTTTTCCCTGTTGAACTGTCTCCCCTGGACCTGCTGCATTAGGTTTACTTTTCTCTCCTCTTGGAGGAGTTACACTGGTAAATAAAAAGTTTTCCATATATGAAGCTGAACCAGGGTACAGTAATCCATAGCATGGCTTCTCTAGACCATTCCTTCAGAGACCAGTTCCTTCCTCATTCCCTCAGTGACTGGTGCTCAGACATTTCATTCCACCAGCAAGAACTGAGGCCACATATGCTCTTAATTAGCAATGACCTATTAGATCATATCAGCTAGAGGTGAAACCCTGGCCTCATTGAATCAATCAGATTACTGCCTTCATCTTCAATGAAGTCAGGACTTCACTTAATATACACAGTTAGAGGTCCATTTGTAGCAAGCACTAAGCTAAATTCCACCTAAAATTATATTCTTGCCTTTGAAGCCCTGTCCTCATTCTGCTTTATGTTAGCTATATTTCAACTCCCCACCAGAATTTTTCTCACATATCTAAGTTTTCCTAATAAACAGCAAAACAAACTTTGATTATTTTTCTCTCCTCTTTTCTGAATCAAAAGAAAATTCTAACGTAACAGTTTTCAGACAGTCATAGGGAAATGGCCACAGAAAACAGACTGGCAAAACTACAGCAGGACAAAATGCTGTGATTGTGTGTTTGGCCTTTCTTATAGAGCAGAGCAGAGCAGCTGTCGTTCCAGCAAGCAGTGCTGTCAGCCTTCACAAAAGAAAGTCATGTAAATGTCAAGTCATAGGTATAAAAACAATCCTTCAAAACAGCGTCTGTATATCTGAAAAGCCTGTCTAGCTGTCATCAGTGAAAGTACCATAAGGAATGATGCAAAATCCTGTTTAGGACAAACAAAGTTTTTGAACTAAATCCAAACTTCCCCAGCAGATCAAGCTGCATCACCCTCTCCTTCAAAAGGAGAATCACATGCTTGTCAGCATAGTGAATGCCTGCCTCAGTGCCTTATCCAGCCTCACTACTGTTTGGCTGAGAGCCAACCACGTTCAGAAGGTGCCCATCGAAATGCCATATGCAAGTTATCTCCTGAACAAACATCCCTCAAATTAGATTGCAATTTGGTTGTGAGAAAGGCATAGAAGAACAATGCATCATCCCTTCTCAACTTGACTCACCCTGGACAAAACACTTTACAGTACTGGGCTGCACTGCAAAAAACGCTGTAGCTGAACTGCTGCTGCAGAGATCTGTCTGAGCCTGCAGGTAAGCTGCTTGGTGCAGGAGTCCTTATGCTTTCCTTCACTGAGACTACTGGTACAGAAGCACTCTCTCCTCCATAGGTGCTTCCAGACAGGATGATAGGTGTTGACAACAGAAGCTTTCAGTAAATGAGCAGCAATTGCTTTTTCTGATCATGGATCACATCATGGAGCAGCCATTTGCTAAGGATAAATGGTAATATAGCAAAAGAGGGACACAGTAAGAGTCGGAAAGTAGGTAATCTCAGGTTTCCAGTGTGCCCTACTAACAAGGTATTTTGAAGAGATGCCTAATTAGAGCAACAGATATTTAAGACTGCACTCCTGTGTGCAGGTATCATGAAGAGTTACATATGCACAGACAATTAAGAGTTTTGGAGGATCCTGTAGTGCCTACATGCAGACAGAAGAGTTATAAAAGACATACCATCTACAGCTGCTTCTGTTCACCAACAAAGTTGCACTTGATAGATGCTAACTTTCAGGATAAATTATCATCCCTGGTTTCTAGGTGAGGACACACAGGAACATAAAGTTACAAACGTCTCACACTGATAGCAATGAAAATTATCAACCACTAACCTGGGCAAATATACACAAGGATCCTGAGATGACCATCTAGGTCACTGACAGCTCCCCTGGTATCAGGGAACACTTTTCATAAACACAACAAATTCCCTAATAAACACAATTACAGGTTTTATCTGCTCTGCTTTTCTGAGGCTGTTGCCCTTGAATCTGATTTGTGTAATAATTACTGAACCCAATATGGGAGCACCCTTACAGAACCCATGTTTTTCCATGAAAATGCTGTCCTCTTATTTTAAGCACAGATTACTATTGGCTTTTAGGGTTACATAGGTACGTTTCTGTCAAAGTCTTGGAGATTTTGGGACTAGTGAATCTGGAGACTAATGCTTTACTTATTCCAAAAAAGACATCAAAAGCTCAGTGTGTTGGCACAGGCTAAGTCTGGATACAAGGCACGTGATACCAACACACCTATGCCTCCTCACACCACTCTGGCTTCTCACACTACAAACCTGAAGTGGAATTTCATAGTGATTCTTGTTTTATAGTTATCAAAACCAATGACATGCTAGAATATAGCCAGGTCTGCAACTATAAATATGTATGGCATCCTAAATGCTTATCTACTAGGGTCTTTTAAAATGGTGTCATACACTACTCCTCTTCTGTTGGAAACACCTCTCTTGATGCATCTTCAGACTTCCTCACCTTTTTTTCCATTATTAAATCATATCTGTAGGACATGGTCAATATATGATTAAGGAGCATATTAATGATTTACTGCTACACTAGTACTCATGTTTATTATATTGCTTAGTAAAATAAAAACACTGAGATTGTTATTGATCTGCTTAAAAAAAAAATAAAAACCTTATAGCCCAAGAAGAAGTAAATAAAGAAGTTAGACTTTGGACTTTACACAGTTTAGTGGATTACCATACCCAGATACAGATTTGACAAAGCAGCTCTTGATAAAGATTTAAACTATCACTTCTGGTCACTTCAACTGCCTTAAATCCACTGAAGTTACTTATTTCAACAGAGCATGTCTGATGGCTAGTGACTGAAAAATCAGGTATTTATGGAAAGTGCAATACAGATTTAGATGCCCAGCTGATGGCATACAACTCTGAAAACCAGGGCCTGGGCCCCACAAAACACAACATGCTAAAGATTTCCTTTCATTGCTTATGTGAATGTGACAGTACCACTGACTACTGACTCAACCAGGATGTTTATGGAACAGTTTTAGCACGTTTTTGTACACTTATATTCAGGAAATAAAGAGACATAACAGAACTGAAACCAGACAGAAAACAGCCTCACTAAGACATACGTATCGGTAAGATACACACTGAGACAGTCTGATATCCAGCATCAAGGGAAGCTACAAAGGGCAGAAATCCTGGCATGAGGCTGTATGCAGGGAAGGGGTGGGCTCTGTCCAGATCCCGCCCTGCCAGTTACCAGCCCCAAACACTGAATGTGACAAATATACCATGTACTTTTGTTAGACCAGATATAAGCATTTGTTCCCATCTTAGATCTGCTGCTACTGCTCAGGTCCTGGCAATCTACTTTTGTTTGGAAATGTCTGTCCAACGCTGTTGTCACCAGTGCCATTTTGACAGTGACATGGGTTGAGAGGCTTGCATGATTTGTGTTGCCAAACCACCTCAGCCCTGCTAAGTACAGCTACTATGTAAATTCAGCCCACCTCTCAGAGGCATGGTTTTCTCAAAAAGTATGCAAGATGTAGATGGAGGTTAAGGCAGCACAAAGTTAAAAAGAAAAAAGGATTAACTATGCATCAATCAAACAGAAGGGCATGTAGATGCCAGAGATGAAGCCTGGCACTATTAACATAGTCAGATACTTGCTTATTGTCCTATTTCAAACGCATGTGTGGTAGAAGCCATATGCAAACTTCTTAACACAGAGGAGCTGATGATTTGTCATTGGAGTTGAGCTATAACACTTCTCTCCCTCGATCACTGGTGATATTTTTTGAGTATGATTTATGTTTTAGGTAGGCTTTACCAGGCAGAGAACATCCTTGTGGTCAATCAGAAGAGATGCATTAGTTTGAAACTCATCAAATTAGGATTGAGGGTGGTGAGAAAAAAAAGCACTCAAACTCAAAAAAAAAAAACCTCTGGGAAAAATAGTTTAGAAAAAGGCTCAAAGAGGTAAGAGGTGAAACCAGACACAATCAGGACAGAAACAGAGGCAGAAGTCACCATGATATGACTCAGTCATTGCAAAAGCCATAAAGAATTAGGGAATGTGATAGGAGCACAGGGCCGCAAGTTCATGCAGAGCCCATCATAGCATTGAGTCCCATGCAGCTGGAGGAGTAAAGGTGCTAGAGAAAACAAAACAGAAACAAAATAAGAACAACTTTGTGACTGTCTGCAGAGCCCTACAGATTGATACTGCAGACAAGCCTCCAAGGAGGGTTTCGGAGAAGCAACACTGGCCAGATCTGATTAAGTAGCCAAGACACTCATCTGGAAAAATTATTTTGAAGGAGAATGAATATTAAGCAGTCAAAGAATACATTAGTTAAGGTGTAAGATGAAGGATTAGATCAAAGGGGGCTGTTTTAACTGTTGACACACTGAAGGCATGACTTTGCTGCAAAGAAGGAAGCTGCAATAGCTGTCAGTAGACAAGATGCATACAGAGGAGAGTGATCCCCAGGTTATGAGTCTGAGTGACAGGGAGGATGTGGCGTTATCAAAATCAGAAGTGAAGAGAGATTCAGCAGCAGAAGTAAGGAGCTCTGTTTTGGCCAGATTAGGAATGATCTGAAGGCAAAACAACCGGGATTATGTGTCAGGGAGGCACACAGATATGCAAGACTAGACGGAACAGAGCAGAGGCTTTAAGAGTTATTGGCAGGGAGATGATAGCCAAATCCGTGTAACTGGATGTTGTCACCTGGGGACATGGGTACAGAAATCTCCAGGCAAATCAAGGAGTGACTAAATCCTTTCCCTGACACCTCACAGAGGTTTCTACCTAGTTCGAAAAGAAATTATCTAAAATAGTACTGCAAAAACATGCATGAAAAAACCCTGTCTCTCTATAAAATCTAAAGATCATACTGTTTCTAAAATTAGGGCAACCACTAAATGAAAGTTAACCCGAACAATAACTTTAGCTAAACTTCAGGTCACATGCATTTAATATAATGAGATGAAGAATATGAAAAGGCCATTCATAATGGAATTCATCGAGTTAGGAATGCCATGCTTAGCTGCCTTATAACATATAATTAATGATCCTATAAAAATCCAGCAGTATGAACTCTCCTGACTGCCCGCAGAACTGTTCTTTATGCTGGGTAGGGCAAGCAAGCATCTGCTTCCACAAATACTGCCCTTTGAGAAGCTGAAAAGCTTTTTTTCCCCTGCTTCATCAGGGACCACACTGCCATTTCCATGACACGCTGAGCTTTGAACCGTTACCCAAATCAGACTATAGCATTTGGCAACCCAGTACACATCTGTCATGATAGACTGGTTATCGGTGAAATGTTAAAGAAAAAGTCATTAACTCCTTTCCATTGCATCTAATACCCCACCTTCCTCTAGATTATTTATAATCCCCACTAAACCCAGCCTCTGTTTACAGTCTTTCAACACAACAGCAAAATACATGCTGTCTAGAGAGCTTTCTTGCCGTATACCACTCCCTACCATTTGGTACAACAAAAGACATTCTCTCTCCATCAAAAGGCCTGATCCCTCCTGAAGCCTTGATGCTCAGATTCAAGGTTAAGGGATTAAGGCCTGAAGCACTGAGTACCAGAGGAAAGGAAGCCAAATATCAAAAGAAACACAAAAATCAATCCTCTTCACCGCAGGAGCAGTGTGAAGAACAAATCAGCTGGGCTGAATCTAAAATTTTCTCTGCATGGCTCTCAAAAATTAGCACTGTTATAAAGATAATGGGTAGTTCTGCAAAGCCTCAGCACCCATGCAAAGCCGCAGAGTTCAGATCAGCACACCAGTACGGTCTGAGAAGTTTTATGTCAGAGTAATTCAGTGGCAAATACCAAAGTTCACTTCCGAGAAAGCGAGAGCTGGAGAGCGCGCGAGAGCACGCATGCCGCTATCTTCATATGTAGCCTGTACATCTGCAAGTGGCAGAATCTAATATTTACTGGAGTTTGCCTTTTGCTTCAATCCTCTGTGTGCTGAAGTGCAGCCAAGGTCACCGCAGGGTGGGGAAGTAGGTTTTAGCTTAGTGCAGCTGTGATCATGGCCAGAACAGCAGGGTACAGAGGATTTCTTGCTTAACTTTGTAATGCCAATAGCTTTTGTTCTTAGTCTTGCCCCATCAGTTCTGATATAAGCTTTTAAATGGCGTGAAAGTTGAACGGGTGGGCTTAAAATCTCTTAATTTAAAATTACCTTCCAGAACATTTTGTTTTATGAGCTTTTTCTTAACTTTTCCAACTCACAGATTTCTGGGACATACGAATATCTAGATTAAACATCAATTTCTCTTCATCCAGGATTACGTATCAAAATAAAAAGTAACAAAACGATCTGTCTGAAAAAGTAATCCACTCCAATTTACAAAAATAGAGTTCAGGTTTTCAAAATTCAATTCAGGCAGTAAACTAACAGTGCCTACATTTTCCTGTAAAGGAGGCATCTGCAAATGACTTGCAAAAATGTCTCTCACTGTCTGCAAGTGTTGGCAAGGAAAAAACTCCTTCAGGAGATGCATGAATTTTAAATATTTCAACCCAAAGAAAAAGAATCTCTGAGCATTTTCAGTTCTGTGATTTTGCAGAACCTTACCTATGCACAAAACTGGCAAGAAATGCAATTTCTTGTGAAAACATCAAAGCACTTGAGTTTTATTCACTGATTGCTATCCTACGCTTAGCAGTGTTCTAACACCAAAGTTCCTGTGTTTTTTGAAGACTTCACCTACAAGTTGGCTCCATCTGCCCATGGAGGTTACTTATGGTAGCTCCTGCTTACACCATTTACCTCATCTATCAGTAGGCTTCCTGCTCAAGGTTACTTTGGACCATAATGGAAATGATGCAATACTGCTGTGTGCAGCATATGTGATCATGAGAACCTACTACCTTCAGAATCTGCACGCGGCACTAAAGAAGCAAAAATGTACACCTCACTCCAACTACACTCTCCTGCTAACGTCACGACAGACCCTGGCAGCCATCTGTTGGAGGGATGTGGTGCCTATATATAGCCAGACAACACCACGAGAGAAAGAAAAACTCATTATCTGCACCTAATTCAGCATTTGCGCTACTGGCAGTTCTGCAAGCACTTTTTTTACTGGCCAAACAAGTGCTCGCTCCACAAATATCCTATCTAAAAATGATACAAACTTCAATGTAAAATTATCTGGACCAAGAAAGTAACTTGGGTGTTAAAAGGAGCACTAACAAGTGGGAAAGTGGCTTCCAGCTACATAGATTTTATGGGCCATTTGTAAGCACTGTTGATTTCAGACCGATTTAATGTGCCAGTCTGCCAAAACAGCAAAGAGATGAAAAACAAAAATCCCAGCAAACTGTATTCGACACATTCCTAAAAGTTGGCCAAGTACAAAACAGACCAAGGACATCTCACAGATGAACAGACGCCTGGGAGGTCTTGGACAGCAGGCCACTTATGGCACTGGTGATGGTTTTCCTTCCAGAGACTCAGGACAAGAGTAACAGGAGGTGACACACACTGCCCTGTAGAACTGACAATAACATTCCAAATAGGAAACTGAATAGGTGCTACCATTGCCATTGGTTGTTAATTATCAACTCCCTTCAAACACAGGAGTAATGGGGATGGTGGAAGTCAGGTCAGAGGCAGCAAAGCCATGTGACTGCATGTGCTTTTTATTTTACTTCTTAAATTAGTTGAGGGGGGTATTGTGTGAACAAACCTGGATATGCCTGGGACAGCAGGGGGAGCTGCGAGTCTGTGTTCCTCTATCTGCTTAATTGCATCGAATATTTGGACAAAAAACACTGAAGTATGCATGCACATCACCATAGAAAGATGCCTGCATGTCTAACAAGCCTCAGAAAAAATCGAGTTCATAACAAAGCATTAAACAAGGAGCAAGAGATAATTGTCACCTTCTATCACAAGATAATAAAAATAGTTACACCATAAACATAAAAATCTTTTAAAAGACCGCTGACAGCATTCCCCCCTGGAACAATCACCATAGCAATGTGCATTCAAATAGTGAGGAAAAAGTACTGCTGAATTTTGCATTTGATATTTTCAACTAACTAAAAATACAAACTGGAAAGAAAATACGCGCGGGTGATATAGAATGAAGTACACGAACATAAAAAAGCCTCCAACTGAATTAAAGGTAGCAAATTCCACTTGCAAACCTTTAATACTGCAGGAAAGAAACCCTTTAACCAGGTAGCACACATTGAAAGAGTGCCTGCAGACAACTAAAGCCATCCGATAGCTGCTGCATTCCTATTTATAATGTTTTGCACAGGTCAAGGTCAAGGTGCAGCAGCACTGTTGCATGAAATCTCAGGAAAAGATGCTGGTTAGAAAAGAAGGACAGTAGAAGGCTGTACTGGCAGAGCTGCACAGCAGGGCAAAAAAGCAGGGCATCTTGTACGTTAAGATTTAGGCACAAAGCACAACTCCAGGAAGGGGGGCCTGCAAAGTAGCAGACCACATCTTCTCTAGTCGGTGCTATTAAAAAGGGCTGATTTCCATGACATTCAGATCCATCGTGGAGATGAAATAAAGGTGAACAGAGTGGATTGTTTTGAAATTCCTCTCCCAGATGCAGACATCGGGAGCACACACAAAAGCAGGTGCCGGGTGTATTGATCCTACTGAATACGCATGGAGTGGGTACTTGAGCATGTACCAAGCATCTGCGTCTGGGAGATGGAAGGCGCTTTGTAAAAGGCTGTTTTATGCTAAACAAATGCATCAGGTTATGTTTTTATTTTGAATATTTTAAAGCGTCTTGCACACTGGGGCAGATTTGAAAAGAAATTATACAGGCAGATAACTTGCCATTAACTGTACAAGTTACTGTCTCTATAGCTGAAAATTGGCTGTGGGCTCACTTAGGAGCACTCCGAGCTACTGAAAACCATCCTCAATAAAACCTGCTCTGACTGCTGCACCTTAGAGAACTGGAGATCCTGCACCTGAAGACTCTTCAGGTCGCATATGCTGGCCCAGCTGCAGCAGGAAAAGGGATGGACACATTTCTTCCCAACAGCTCCTCAACACACCCAGCAGGGAAGTGACAAATTCAACACTTGCAAATACTGCAAATTCATACCAAGACCATCCAAAGAGGCTGAGATGGACAACGCTAGCTGACTTTGATAATGAAAAGATCATAATGATCATAAGTCATAAGACAGAATGAAACAGGCATCTATTAGAAAATTTGGCAATGCTTTGTAGTAGTCCCCGAGATAAAAGTTCCCTTTTTCTCAGACAATGACCAAATTCTGTACCAGAAATCAACTTCTGTATTGTATTTGTTTGTAGAATCTTTTTTCCCGTTTTTCAAGGAGGGAAAAAATTAATCCCTACAGGAGATGACAAGATGCCTTTTAAAGTATGTATCTCATTTCTGACTACAATTACCTTTCAATACCCTGGCACAGCTGCACATTCCTATTTGCTTTTTGTTTTTCATTAAGGGCTCCTCTATTATTTCTACCCATCCTATAGCATTTATGCCTGGCAGTGATGCACATTCCCTTGCCTACAATTCTTCCCACAGATAGCAGAGAATAAATTGCAATTAGATTTTCGTAATTGTAGATAATTAACCCAAAATGAGCTGTTAATTATAAAAAACCCTATGTTTTTCAGTTCTTGATTATATTATTTATTTTATTTCTAAACTCCAGTATCTCACTTCAGCAAGTTTAGTATTTTAAAGGACTTTCACCATTTCCTTTAAAATACCAGGATAATTTTAAACTAAAATTGGCTTATTTGAAGACTGAAATCAAGTTACATGCTGTGAGGTTTGCTAGAAGAGCTCTTATGTATGAACTGGAAGTCAAAGAAGGCTGTTTTTCTATTAGGGTTCTGATAGCATCTGCTGTAACAAGAACCACTTGGCGGGTCAATTAAGAAAACCAAATAATTAAAAAAATAATAATAATAAACCCTCCAAAAGACATTGTTAAAAGATGTACTTCTACAAGGTCTTCCTCCTTCTAGGCTCAAGCTACACACTTGCAAACTCTCCCTCGATACTGAAGAAAACGCTTACATATTCAAATGCATAAAAGAGACAAATGGACTTGTCTTCTGTAGCCTCTTTCAGCCTTACATTAGAGTAAATTATTTAGGGAGCATTCATCTGGTAACCTTTGCAAAACTGAAGATGGCATACAGAAAGAAAAACTTCCACGTGTTTTGCTGCCAAACTTCAGAACCAGCTGGCATGGCAACTTGAGACTGCATGAACACATATTCACTTTGAAAAATTACAGTAAATTAAAAGAGGGGAATGAAGAGAGGGTGGGGAACCTTCTGAAATCTGGAACTCTCGTTTTGTTAATGGCACAGGTTTTCCTCATCTCCCCTGCTTATACTGTAGAGATTTCTGCAGGTTTTTGGTAAACTGTTGCCAAGAAGCCCTACAGATGTTCTAGGTTACATTTTTCCTCCAAGGCACTTAATGCTACCGCATTTTAAACATTCCAGTGATCACATTTTGATCACTTCAGTCGGTGTGAAAACAAAACAAAAAAGCATCAGAAATGTAATGAGGATATGCCAGTAACTCACAACAGCCAAACACCTGGTTAAGCAGTGAAGTATTCCAAGGAAACTAACAACTCCTGTTGTTTCGGAGAAAGTGTCTTATCCCTTTTCACTAAAGAGGGATCTCAAAAAAGAAAATAAAATCTGTAGCACAATGATAAAAAAAAAAAAAAAAAAAAAAGGAAAGTATTGGATGCTTAGTTTATAAATAAATTAACAGTTCTTCCAGTATTCTCCAAATGGACACAAAAGCTTATTATTTTGAAGTCCCTCAAGAAGGGGCCATTCAAAGGACAGCTGTTCATCTTGTCCACCTGAAGATATTTTGTTCAAATGAACATCTATAGTTAAAGCAAACACAAAAAGATGTTGTTTCTTGAGAAAGGGAGAAAAACCTTATCAAATCCAGGGTTTTTTTGTTGCTTGTCTAATGAGCCTGAATATTCTTCCAGTGTTAACAGGAAATGGATGGAACAGAAAGAAAACACAATCATGTATTGATTAAAGTTTTAAATAGCATTCAAAATTGAGATAAAGAGCTGGAAACTGGATTAACTCTAATTCCAGTTATTGCAGTGTTAGTTTGCTCTGATCACACTGAAGCAGAGGTGCAACTCAGCATTGTTTGAGAAACAAGGAACTGTCTCCAAGTACAAAGGATCACTTCTATCAGCGAGTTAAAGGGTAATGTATTTTTTACATCAGGTCCGAATCCAAACTAAAGAGATGCTCTGATAGTAATTGAAGAAAAGTAACAGGCAATACCTAAAACAAAGAACAAAAGCTAAGATTTTGTGAATTTTGAACTGGGCTAGGTTGGCATCCTTAAGAGATGACACACCGAACTTCTACAGACCTCTACAGACGTCCCTAAACCTCGAGTAATAGCAGGTCAGCATAACTATTGAGTTGACTCATAAAATGCAACAGCCAATGAATTTTAACTTTCCTGCAGAAAAAAGCTCCTAATCTGAGACAA
>JANRGW010035637.1:17273-44788 GCA_024733675.1 Psilopsiagon aymara
TATTGAGTTGACTCATAAAATGCAACAGCCAATGAATTTTAACTTTCCTGCAGAAAAAAGCTCCTAATCTGAGACAAAAACATGAACAAATACACTTGGCAGCCAACAGCACCACTGTCAAGAAGATATACTGACACTGTGAAGTACTTGGAAGTGAAAAGAGAAATTACCTTAGCCCCATGCTCTTGCTGTTCATCATCACAGCAAGTTCTCCCGTTGCTTCATCAATGGGCACATCTTCTGAAACAGGTATGTGGCCTCTAAACCTGAAGAAGCAGAATTAGCTGGTTTTGCAGCTGGTCAAATCATCACACCAGAAACTCGGCACAAAAAGGTGAGTTGTGTGCCTACAAACAGAGCACTTCATCACATTGAATGCAGCTTTCATGACTGTTTGCACACTTTCAAATACATTTTTGTATTGGAAGGCTGACTTATGTTCAGTGCCTTTGCTTCTAAGGGTTACCACTGGGAAAAAGATTAGCAAAATTTCATTTACTGATTTCCAAGGACCAGCTCCCTTAAGAAAATGGCCACAGTATCCAGTAACAAACATCCCTGTTGGGCATAGTTTATAGCTGAGCTGTTTTCTTTCCCTTATAGTCTCACCTTCTTTCTCTCCAATGAAAATAGAAAAATCAACAGTAGAGGTACTTTTTATTTGAATAACATACCTATTTCCAGGATTTACCCTTAATTGTCCACTCTGGTGTGGCTGGCATAACAAGGAGTCACTGAATTGCCCCTTTCCTAGCACACACATCATTTTTGACACTTGAGCAACTATTTCACGTAAACAGAAACTGCAAACTAAAAGCATTATGTTTACTTGAGGCCAAATAGGGAAATGTGGGAAATTAAAATGCAGTTATGATGCAGTAAGGCCAAAAAAAGGATCAGTTTGTACTTCTGCTAAAAAGCAGAAGACTTAATAGCGAATAATTACAAATGGTCAGACATTCACTTGTCATTCAATGACAGTACTTTCAGCAGCTCAGAATGGACCTTAACCAGAACTTCACCCATGCAGAATGACAGACAAAATAAATACCTGGAAATGGATTTTTGTTATAATATTTTCTCAAACTGTCATGATATTAAGGCAAGAACTGGGTTAGAGACTCCTGACAATGAAGCAAAGGATATCTGAGCTTAGCTGAACAGATTTTGTTTGCAGTATATAAAATTATCCTGTTATCAAGTTATACACCTAGAACTGAAACAGAACTGTGATGCCCAAGAGACTTACCTGTAAACACCAACCATTTAATTCTAAAGAACAGAGTATTTTCAAGAGCAAGTAAGCTATATTCTAGATGCTTTTCTTAGACTGAATATGGTAAAAGTGCTTTTACCTGCACCTCTGAAAAGAGATTACAAAAATACTGAATCCTCAGATTGACCATCTATGATTTTCTTTCATGGAATTCTTTTAGGCAACTAAATTTCTGTAAATCTTGAAGCTTTTTCGGGGGGGGGGGGAAAGAAGCTAGAATAGCATAATGGCATTAATAAGCACATTATCATAGATATCTTTCATAAGTCCTTTTTTTTTTCTGGGCTCAAATAATGAAAAATATCTATCAGAAACAAAACCACCAAAAACTTCAATCTGTATGTCCTTCATATTCCACTTGTTTTTTATTAAAGTGATGCATGCACAGAATTAAGGTATTTGATGATTAAAAATCCATCTGTTCCTACTTAATTCTCACCTGAAGTCATAATCTTTTGTTTGTATCCTCAGTCATTTTCAGCACACAAGATTGTGACTGCCTTTAAGACAGGTATTTTTAAAGCCATATAAACACCTTATTTTCAATGTAAGCCACAAACCAAGACAACAACAAAAAAAAACCAAAACCAAACAGTTTTTCAGTATTCTCTGTCACAGTCTGAAAAGTAACCAGGGGGCTGTGATTAAGAAGAAAAAGTGATAAATTCCTCCATGGTGGTTACAATACGTGAATGTATGAAGTGGGTCATGTAATGTACACTCTCATGGGATGCTGTCAGCAGCTGCCATATTAAAACAGCATCAAAATAAGCATCCCTGTGAAATCCTTCTACAGCTTCTTCCAAAGACTGCTAGTTTTCCCCATCTATTTCCCTTCCAAATGCTGAAATGCCAGTACTCAACTGGCCTACTACACTGGCTAATTCAACTTGCTTTAACCTGCTTCCTTTAACTCATTCTCTCCACTCTAGTAACGTGATAACCAATAAAATAGTTTCTCCCTCTTTCCCAGAGACCCCATTTACATTATCACTAAGAAGTTACCTCACCTCTGCAACTAGCTCAAGGGCCTTTAAAGTCACATCCCATATTTCTATTGTTGTCACCTTTCCCTTCTTACAGTTTCAATCATGTATTGTGCCTCAGCCTTGACATTCTCCCTTCCACAACCACCACTGGAAAAAAAAAAAAACGTCCTTGCTACACAGAGCTTTATTCATTTTCCATACATACATATTCCACATATATATAAAATTATCTCCTTTCCTGTAAAATACACTTTTGTCCAGTCCCTACCTAGGAAGATGCAATACTTCAAAACTGCCCTCTTCAAGGAAAGAAGGGGGAATGCCGTATCTGTCATCCACATTCACACTACTCTCTTGGCAAATGTCTGTATTCCTTCAATACCTTCAGTAAGATCAAACTCTCGTTTTCTTCTGCTGCTTCTCTTCCCCTACCTAGTCTTTTAGCACTGCTTTTCTTGTGCCTTTCTTTCTACCCCCTACTGTTTTCCTCTGCTGCTTTCCACAGCAGTCATGCTGTTTCCCAACACTATATGTTAACATACTAGTAAGTCTACTCTCCTCTAAATCACGGTTAGAGAAAATTTGTGCCACAGGTCTTAATTATTTTATCAGTTCCATTCGCCCACTTTAATTAACTATGGCCCATGTTTCATTAGGAATTTTAGAAATCTGCTATAAATTAGGAATCTCAAAGTCACCTGTTATAATCCATACGGGACTGGTGCAGTTGCTGTTGTTTAAGGAGCAGTTTTGCTTCTTGCTCAGCCAATAAATGCTGGAGTCGTTCCTTTTCAATTTCCAGCTCCATTTTCTGCAGAAGCAGCTTCTGCCTTCTTTCTTCATACAACCTGTTAGAGTTCTCTGTTTCTTTTTGCCTTGAGTCAACACAGTCATTCATCCCAGAAACCTGAGAGCACCTAGAAATATCACAGGTTTTGTGAACTGGTGCAGAGTGTTTCCTAAGTACCTGGCTGACCTGGTGGCTCTCCTGCATGCTTCCTGAGCATCTTCCACGCCTGAAGGCACAACCATGACTGACTTGTTGAGGGCATGTGGTTTGAAATTCATTTGCTTTCTGGTCAATCTCCTGAGGTGGTTTTACATGGCAAGGGCTCCTCTGTTTGGCTGGGGAAATCATGTTGTTCCACTTCCTGTGCAAGCCATTTTCTACCGGATATTCCTTCAGAGACTCGTGATGGTTGTAGTGAATTTCAGGCCCATACTCATGGTTATTTCTGCAAGGCTGAGGCAATGCAACATGGTCTGGGCTTCCAGCCTTTGATGCTTTACTGTTCTTATGCAAAGTTTGAGATCCCCCAATACCCAAGTAGGAACCATCCAGCTCCAAAGACGGTTGCTGGCGTAAGCTCTTCTTCCTGGATACCTGCAGCAAGAAAAACAATTTCCTGCAAATTACCAAAATTTACCTTTGCTCATTAATTTCACTTGGTAAATATGTTCTCTCAGAAATAACTTGCTGCATCATGCAGATGGACATACAGCCAAACCCCAGAAAATGTTTATCAGAAGACAGATATGAATCTGCTATCAAATCTACATTTCATTCCATCTACACAATTGTAATAAATGCAAAACTACTGCCTGCAGGATCTTCAGCATAAAATGAGTCACTTCAGAGTATCAAGTAGTTGTGAGCATCTAGGGTTACATAAAATCAACTTGAAGAGTGGCAAAAAACATTAAATGTTAAGCTTTGAAAATGTTTAATTTTGAATACTGAGCCAAAAAATCCATTCAGCCACTATAAATACTCTTTGATTGGCCATTACACAGCAGGAGATTTGATGTAAAACATTTCACCTTGCACTGAATAGGATATTACTTACCGCTGGAAATTTGATGAGAGTTTCTGAAATATCTTTACAGAAACACAGATAAAAACCAACTACTTTCTGTAAAAAATGGTTGTACATCAAAAGCTGTCATTTAAATACAAAACATGTTTAAGTTCAGCTATAAACGTAAGTGATTTTTCAATTAAGCTGGGCAAGTGATTATACTCTGATAAAACTCTGAAGAAAGGAAGCAACGGTAATTCACATTTGTCAACCCAGTGCAAGCAAATTCTAGTGGTTTTGTTATACTCACGGATATTATGTAAGAGACATCAAAATCCTACTTACATCCCAGAGTACCTTTGCACTACGGTTCATGTAGGCAGTTAAACATTTGAGTTTGCATGCACATCAAATGCCGAATTTAAACTCCTGCAACCTTTGGGACCTTTCACAAAGATCTAATTCTTTTAATTACAGAAGACAGGTTTGTTAAAGATAATAAAACCGCTGCAGTAAAAGTGGTTTAGCAGAGAAATTTGGTATCCATTGATGGAAAGAAAGGTCTTATTTGCGCGCTGTCCACACTTACAATAGATAGGTATTACCACATAGAGTGGAAGACGGTCAGCAAGTCTCAAAACACTAGAATTCAGGAATGCAAGCAAGCGTCCAGTGATGATTAGAAGAGAGATATAATCTAAATCTATGCAGTGCTTATATGTATAATTTAAATTATTTTTATAAACAAACAAAATACCAAATATACTCTGCTGCCCTTCAAGACAACCAATTACAAGTTTCTTGTAGACTTCACAGAATGTAAATTAACATGGATTAGCACCTGAATACTGATATTTTATTATTTCCAGTTTTGTGGCTACAAATACATCCTCTATGCCATGTGATTGAAAGCCGAGGAAGTCACAGTTTGCTTAAAGAGCCTAGTGAGTTGGAGGCATTTGCATTAATGTCAGTGCTAAATGTCTGAGCAAAGTCTGATGCTTGGACTGGGTGAAAAGAGCAGGACATTAAAATATTTTAAAGTCAGAGGGGCTGGCAGGGCAACTGAGCAGAAAAAGACGGAGTTTGGTTATTTATTATTTCTAGCATGCCATCCTTGTCTGCAGTATTTTGTAGACAAATAAAGGCTACAAAGCCCTCTTAATCTAAATTAGACAGTGCACAAAGGGATGATCAGAAACAGGAAGAAATATTATAAAAAGGGGAAAGTAAGAGAATTGCGTGGTTACATGCTGTCTCTCATTTCATACCTCACCTGCTTCTGTTAATGAAGCATTCAGGGCTCCGACAGAGAAAGGCTTTCAAAACGGCCAGTTTCCCAGCCTCCAGGACAGCAGAAGGTGGCAGACCTGGAGGTATTCCCATAGGATCCTACCAGAACTGGCAGCTTAGGGTGGTCTACAGAATGCATACACCTATCCTTCTGCAGCCCGTAAAAAGAAGTAGAAAGGAGCTAAAAAGAGAAGACTCAAAAGATGAAATAACTGAAAAAATCTGGATTTTAAGAGCTTGGTTTATTGACTGAAGAGACAAGAAAATGTTAAGAAAGCTAAGAACACAAATGAAGATAGTACAAAATAATCATCAGTAGCAGGTTTAAGAATAAAGGTCCACAACACAAATTAACTGCATGCCTGAGACTCTATTAAGAGTCCCTGAAGGTCCTAAAAGAGAGGTACCAGTTAGCATTTGTTGACCTTGGCCACCATTAAATCTGCCCTGATGGTCTCAGAAATGGCATTGACATTTAAAGACTTCATAACAAGGCAGAGAAACTTTAATGTTATTTCACAGTTACAATATGTTTGCAGGGGGGAAAAATTCTCATTAATGTCTTTGAATGCAAGTGGGGCTTTTTTATTCTTTCGAAGGAGGTCATGTTAGATGGAAGACTAAGTTCTAGCATGCCTTTGACAGCTACACAGTACTTCGCAGGGTCTAACCCCACAGGAAAAATAACTATTAGGAGTCAGAAGCTAGTCAACAAATTTTCCAGCAATTTGTGTTTTTCTGTCACTGCTTTAACTGAAAACTACAGTTGGATGGTAGAGCTGGCAGAGAAAAGGGATTTTTACACTTACAAGGGGTCAGATGAGACAAGAGCATGCCATGACAGACCTGGAAGATGTAAAAAAGACAAAAAACCACCCACCTCCTACCATGAGTCTAAAGACGCACAAGCATAAGGAATTGGGTAATTCTGCAGGATGAGTTTAAGAAAGATAATGCCTATGGGACACAGGGAAACCATGACAGACCATGATGGAACAGCTGTGCTCTCGCCTCCATGGAGCTCTTCCAGGCTTGCTGTATGGTATTTAAAGATCCAACTTCTTTTAACTGAGGCTTAAACAAACAAACAAACTCAGAGTGTTCCTTGCAACATATGGAGTTAATAAGACTTGATCAGATGTGAAAGTCTTGCATGGAAACAACGAGATATTAAAAAATAGTTCAAATAATCTTCAGGGGGGTTTAGAGAGGAAGACATGTGGGGAGCTCTAGGAAATCTTTACTGCAATCCCAGTAATTTTTGCTCAGGGATTCAGGGCAGAGCTTAAACAAACAACCAGTCCTTAAAACTTCCTACAAACAGACAAACAGTGCACCAGTTTTATGCACACAGCATTGTAATGTGTGCAAATTCTTCTCAAATGCAACTTGTGTGCCCTGCAGTGTTAATTCACAGCACTGGCAGAGGAGATGAGTTTACAGACTGACTCCAGCACACACAGCTTTGTACTGCAAGAGATGAACTAGTAACTGATCAGATCTTACAATACTAACACAGGCAAGGTCCTGACAGGCTTCATTGGTAGCTCTGCATGTACAAAATATGGTTAAGAAACAGCCCAAAATCATTACTTTGAAAAGTCTTGCACTCTGAGGACAAAAGCTAGGGTTCCAGTAAAATACAGAGCTGTTTCTGTGAACAACAGAATTCCAACAGATGTTAACAGTGTTAAGGTTTAACCCATAGCAGCTGGGTTTGCATTTTGTAGCTAAGATATATTTGAGTAATAATAAAAAAAAAAAAAAAGACAATGAACTAAAATTGTTCTCAGTTGTATCTTTAGAACATTTCTCTAACCTGGGTTTTCAAATCTAGGATTTCTTTAGTGGGGTGGAAACAGAGGGAGGAACATGCGGGTTCAGAACCAGTCCATTGTGCTGGTCTGAGTACAGACCCTGGACAAAGCCAAGAATGAACAGAAGCAAAAAACAGAGGAGAAATCCAGAGAATTAAAGACATTTAAAGATGATGCAAAAACTTCAAAATGGACAAATGAGAGGCTTACCATATAGAGGGGCACCTTTAAGATCCCTACACTCTTCACCAGCTTCATTGCTTTTCTTTGGACAGGCTCCAGCAAAATTTATTAGGAAAAACGTCTTCACCAAAAGGGTTGTCAAGCATCGGAACAGGTTGCACAGGGAAGTGGTGGAGTCACCATCCCTGGAGGTATTTAAAAGATGAGTAGATACAGGACTGACACGGTTTAGTGGTAGACCTGGCAGCGTTGGGTTAACAGGTGGCCTCAATGATCTTAAAGGTCTTTTTGAACCTAAATAATTCTATGATTCTGTTAGTGATCCAGCTGACTCACTCACTAGGGTATACATCTTAAACCTGGAACTCAGTCTCCACTATGCATTGCTGATGTATGGGTCTCGCATGAATAAAGCTTGGCTTTCGGTTTGTAGGTCTATCGACAGTATAAGCACTTGCTCTTGTCAGTAGAATGAGAAGTATATATTATAAATAAGCTCAGGTAGAATATCGGGGCAACAGAAATGCCATTTTAAGGGCAATTATTTCAAATGATAGGACTATTTGAAGTGCATTAGAGGTGATTAAGGAGCTATTCTTTCCAAGAGTCTGTAAGAATTTATCAAGGAGAATATAAAAGGTAAAGATTTTGAAGTAAATTAGTAAGACCCACTGAAGTCTATCAATTGTATTTTTTTAAATGCCATAATCCTTTATTAAAATCTGTACCATAAGTAACCTAGTATCATTAAAAAGTGCCCACATAACAGCTCAGCAACTGTCTCTGTCAGTATCTAAGATAAATACAGTAGATAACCTGGAAGGTAAGTTGACCATTTTTCAAGCAAGAAATAAAGTACCATTTTCTGCAGAAATTATAGATGGCTATGATTGCCATATTCACTGAATAAAACAAGCGGTCTCAGTTCGAAGAATCAGTACATGAATGACAGTCACAAGCCTGTATTTTTCCTGTAAAAATCAACTGAACTCAATATAGTGAACAGGTGCAGCAAATAATAAAAAAAGAAATACTAGAATAGGTTCACATGACAAAAAAGTGAATCCGTAGCTGCAAGCTGACAGCAGAGGAACACCTCCTATGCTTGTGTTGCCTTTAGGTTTTTTTCCTCCTCTTTGTTAAGAGGGTTTGAGCTGGAATGCCAGGTGCACAAAAAACCTGCAGTCAAAGTGGCATGTGAGCATTTGCTGGCACTCAGCTTTAAGTGTATATTTTGCATTAATAAACATGCCACCCTTCTTCTGCAGCTACATAAACATTGTAGCTAATCTCTAACAAATGCTTCCATTTCAGATCAGTAACTTGGTTTTACACTGGCTGATAAGGCAGTCATTAATAATACAGTGCTCCAAGAAAACTAAAGCGAGGAGTCTGTACGTTGAGCCCTGAAGTCACTGTGAGCAGAATGCCCATTAAGCCCAAACAGTACCTACATATGGCAATACAATACCTGACCACTAAAATTAAGCAAATATGTTTGCTTTCCAAAAGAAAACTATCGTTTCTGTTTGCACTATAGAAAAATGCCAATATGTTGACAGTAATGTTGACAGCACCAGGTCTAACTATTAACATTCAATGTGCTGCCAACATTATATGAACGAAAAAATCACAATTTTCTGACTTCAATTTTTTACTTCTGCCCTTTATTTTACTGAAGAATCAGTAGTTCAAGACCTAGATAAATATTTCAAAAACTATACTATATGTGAGCAGAGCAGGTCACTACCATTTCCCAGTGCATTTGGAGTTCATGTGAAATAAGGGCAGAAGAGTGATGAGCTGCATTTTTAACATGGGCATACACAGAATAGTTGTCTAGCTGATAGAGAATGTGTAATGCAACATCTGCACGGTATGCCTTGCCAAAGCCCATCCCAAATAAATGTAGTGCATTCTCCCTAGTGCAATTAACTCTCGTACTCTGGCAGGTTTTGCTAGAAGATCATCAAGGTAGATTACCTTCCAGCATATGAACTAAATACTTACAGGTGTTATATCATCAGTTATTACTTACAAACTTCTGCATTTAACAAGACATCCAGGCAAATGAATGATCTAATTTATGAATTATTTATAACAGTTTCACAGCATGCTCCTGGCGTCATCCATGGCCTTTTCCAGGTCATATGACACCAATTAGAGCTGAATTTTAAATTATTCAATAACCTGAACTCTCTTGTCATTTAACATATAGATATCAATGCAGTAAACAAGTTAAGTCTAATGGGCCCTGGAGGTTTGCGTTCCTCCACCCGTCAGCAGAAGAGGCTGTATGCTACCACTGGAATGGAAAATAATAGAATGCAGCAGTCAAAAACATTTGCAAGGTTTTAATAAGTTATTTTGGCTCCCTGAGGGATTTTAGTATAACTTACAAGCACTGAATCTAAAACGTATTAAAGTCCTTAGCTATGTGCTTTTAAAACAAAATTAGGACATAGCAAAAGAGCAAGCCTGACACTAACCCTAATTTAGGCCCTTAACTTGAAATGTAGTGGAAATTATGGACTAAGCAAGATTTACTATGCACAGCTCATTACCTTCAGGCTTTCCTAAAGTACAGCCAAAAATAGCCCCTCTCCAAACACATATACACCTGTGTGTAAAGATACGGCTACACACAGGGAAATGGAAATGTTAATTTAACAGCTATCAGTTGACAGGAGTACCTTGCATTTATTAGCAATTGGGTGGAGAAGGGACCTCCACTATCCTCTTATCCTAACAGCAATGGGGAGACCCACCTGGATTTGGGAATCGGCTTCAAGATGTACTACTTCAGTCGGGAGGTTTAAGGACTTCTGTGTCACATTATAAGAAATAGACAGGGAATGTAACAGCCTCTGAAGCACAGATGCAATAAAAGGCATCTTAAAACCATTGTTTTCCATGATGACTGTAAGAACAAGAAGGTATCAACAGCAAAGATACTCAAGATGGTGAACACAGTTAGGTATCTGATCCCACCTCAGTGTAAAGTCTGCAGGAAACACACAGCAAGCATGCCCCATCCTGGCTTTGAATCAGTTGCCCTCCGACACCTCATGAACCTGAGAGCACGGCTGCATGACTGAAGGGAGGTGTACAGACCGCTCCATTTACTGCTGATCTAACCTTAGAAGTCCAAGGCATATCGTAGAAAACTTTTGAGACCCACTGCAGCCCAGTACAAGCCTAAACTATGCCTCAACAGGCTTATTTTCATAGTATCTGTGCCTCAACCTTCTGAATGCTGCTGTAATAAACTCCAGACCCACTCCTGCAGAGGGGTCACTTGCAGACCCCTATGGAGGACCCAGCAACCCCACTCATCTGCAGACACGTTTCCTTTTCACTTTCACTGCTTTGCAAGGATTAAAAAGTTTCCTGAGCTCTATCCAACAGCAAGAAGATGGAAAGAAGATGTTCAGTTTATCCTTTTAAACACTAGCAAGAAGTTCTCTATCTACTACTGTCAAGACGAAAGCCAAAAAACCCAATGACACTGAGAAAACATCATGCCAAATAAGTAAAAGCATACCTTTCCAAAATGTCTAGCCAGATTAGGAAGGATGAGGATTTAGATAAAGGAATATAACATTGGATTTTCTGCGTTTTATCATAGGAGGGGACTGCCAGACATTTTTTTTTAACTTTTAAAGAAAAATAGCAGAAAGGGAACAAAAAAAAAAAAAAAAAAGGACAACTGCCTAATCTTACAGCGCACATTTTAAGAACATACAAAAATAGCTATGAGGGATTTTATTCTGGTTACCAGCCAGATTTAGTTTCATTCCTGTGCTGGGCAGCATTTGACTATTTCACATTACGGGTAGTAACATGTTGGATGATAAGAGGAAACTTCATATTGGTTTTCATTAAAGAGTAATATCCACCATGTATTGGGTACTTCAAGGCAACTTTTTCAAAGTTATTTTAAAAAGCAAACAGTTTCCTACTTGGACTCATAAGTTTACCACATCAGGAGCTACACATGTTCCTAGCTACCACCAGTCTTTTTCGAGTCCAATCAACACTTGCTCCAAAGCCATGCTTTTGTAGCTCCAGACACAAGACAAAAAGGCAAATACCCCACGACCCTTCTAAATAGCCATGATTACTGTGATCAAACAGAAGCCAGATCCTTATGTGGATAAGAATGTGTAGAGTTTGATGGGTGAAGATTACCATAGGAGTAGACATTGAATCAGCATTTGCCAACATGTACCTCACCATGACAGCCAATATTCACCTGTCCCCCATATTCACCGTGGGGGTAACTGTAGTACCCACTGGCCAGCTATGAATTCTAAGTAATAGCCACTATTCACTCCGGAAAATTACCCGAAAGTTTTACTTCCTTCAAAAGGTAAGCATCTCTTGCAAGTCCCTGGGGTACGAAAACAGGCTTCGAAATACCTTCGCTGCACAAACAATAGAAATGGATGACACCTAAGAATTATAAGTACGTTCAGAAGTAGTGACAGTGTTTTGGGGAAAAACAACCAGAAAGTTATGTATAAATAATACAGAAATCTCACAAAAGCAGAAACAGAGAATCTGTTGACTTTAAGAGTGGAAAGGTATGCCCAAGCAAGCGCACTCTGTCAGGAGTGTCCTTGCACTAGGAGGCAGACGGCATTTAGATTCTGCTAATGATCCCATCTCTGGGAAATAATTCATAAAAAGTAAACAGTAATTTTCATGTGCCTGCCCTTTTGATCTTACATTTGTAGGGAGTATCCTGAGGCTAGCTGTGGGTGCCCCAGTGGCTGTGGCTGACTGACCTCTAATCTGCCCCTAAAGCAATGATCATGCCAAGGAATGACAACAAGAGTTGCAGACATTTCATTGCAATCACATTAAAGACAGGCTGGCTCTCTTCATCTTGTCAAAGAAGTTTCACATAAGAAATAAAAGCTTTTTAGGAGGACTCTTTTATTTTGTAATGAAGCTGTTCTTCAGAACAAAGACTGGAACAAGACCGCACCAACATCTGGCTCTCAATGGACAACAGGCAGACCCATGATAATGTGTTAAACAGCCTTGGCAGCAGAAAATTAAGAAAATCCTCTAAAAGAATCGAGTCAGAACCACGGTACTTGACCTCTTCACATTTAGAAAAAACAGTGTATATGCCATTTATTAGCAGTCACATAACGACTTAAGACACCAACTGCCCATGGTCTCACCAGCTTTGAGACCACAACTTGCACGCTTTTAGGTCATAATAATCCACAGTAAACACAAGAGTAGTATACCTAGGATACCTTACATTTCTGTTACTAGAAGTGAAGCTAAAATGGCCAGTCCAGAGCACCTAACACTTAGGAACTTGCTGTCATGCCAAAACTTGATGTCATGCCAAGGTGACTAAATTACCAGGAACAACTTCTTTAAATAAGTGAGGAAACTACAAATTAACCTGCTAGACTACATAAAAATAGGAATGCAAACTATTTCTGTTTTACAGTAATACTGAAAAAAAACACGTATGCTCCTAATGCATTAGAGGGTACAATGCAACATACAGATGGATAAACTGGTAGGTAAGTAGCACTGGAGTTGCAACCAAGGAGCTTGAAATGCTGAATCTTCTGTGAATGATGGCACAACTTCATGATAGGCAGATGTTACACATATATTATGTTTCCAGTACCTGTTTTCAGTCTTTTCATCCACTGTTAGTTCACATACATTTACTGAGCTAAATAAGACTTGCATTAGCAAACACTCTATTACATATCATAAGTCAGCATCCTAGTTTACAGTTACATAGGAAGTCCATGGAAGGCACTCCACAAATGAAAAAGACATGAACATTTTTTGAGTAAGAATACATGTAGCTGGAAGTTATGTGGAAAACACAATAAGCCCTGGAGAAGTTTCACTTAAATAGATTCACAGCATGGCATCTCAAACTGTTACCTAATGTGACAGTCTCCGCATTGGACAGGTATCCCTTGAGACCTGTGAGCAACACAGGCAAACTATCTCACTCGAGTCTGGAAGACTCAGTCCCTGAACACAAAAAATTCAGGTCGTCTTGGCATACAGGCTGGGATTTCAGTGAGAAATGAAATGTTTTCTATTTGGCAGGCTTGCAGTACCTCAAACAGGTACATAAATTAACTAATGAAAGATTGCAGGAAAAGTTGAATCGAGGAATAGAAGCAAGCATGAAGCAAATACCAATCTCTCATTCCCTGGGGGTAAGACAGATGTTATCTTTTGAAGCTCACCATGAAGTTGCTGACTTCAGAATACTTTCACCACACTTGAAATGCCACTGAGGATCTCCCAGCAGACTTTCTATCTATGGCTGAGATTCCTTCAGAGCTGAGGTCACTCTGCAGTGGGTTCAAGGCAGCAACAGCTGACAGAGGGAAATGACCTCTGATATATCAAGCTACAAAGATCAACTTCCTCTTGACCCATGGAAATGACCTTTTACAGTCCTGCTTGACACCATAAAGTATAGCAATGGTATCACAGCTATTACTTGCATAAAATGGTCCTAGATGTGGTGTAGAGCAGTTTGACAGTCTGTCCTGATGGGTCTCAGCTGCAGAATATTGATATAAAGGCTCTTCTATAGTTACCATAGGCCATTAGGTTGTCTGAATGGACATCCATCACTACCAGCTTGTGTGAAGGAGAACATTAAGTTAAAAGGGCATGACCAAGCATAAACTGAAAGGCCCTCCACTACTCCAGGGCAGCAGTGACCTTGTGAGGCTATCGCTTTCACACTGAGACACTGCAGTCTGGAGAGACAGACCAAGTATATCCCACCCATAGGTTTATTTAAGTGAGTTTACTTTAGAAAAGCTCACAAGTCTAAAAGCATTTGCAACAGCCTGAAAAGAAATCCTTGCACAAACCCAGGCCTTTTTCATAAGCACAAAGAACTATGAAAAAGAATTAAGTATGTGTTTAGAGTGTTATATTAATAGTTACCAATATGCCCTGCTTAGAAGCTGAAGGACAGGGAACATGGGCGGACAGTTTCCAACTGTGAACCCCTATGGTACAGTCCAAGTTTGAATGGAGATACACAACTTCCTTTTAATAAAGGAACACTATTTTATTGATCTGTGCCAATCTAAGAGCACTGCTCTACAGCTATAACCAAGTGTTACATACCTCCTGTGCTCTTTCCAACCTGTACCCTGTTACACATTTAAAACAACAGCAAAAAAACTATTCCTCACTTGACTGAAATTAATACCTTGAATTTGACATTAACTATTATCAAACAGGGATCCTATTTTTGAAAGGATTTCCCCCTCCCCCCCCGGGAAAACTGAAGAAGTTTGCATTTATATATTGCACTTTTGCTCTATCATTCCCCGGTTTGTTAACTCAATCTGTACAATAAACCTGCACAAATGAAGAAAGCAGAAACAGCCAGTGATGCAGAAAGCAGAGACATTGCATGATGCAAAAAAGTATCAATTTTGGAAATTCTGACAAAATTCTATCACAGAGCGAAGGTTCCTCTATCTGGGTTCCCAGGCCACTTCTTTGGACAGAGTTAGTTAATAAATGTATTCCAAGTACCAGGCTTAAGCCTTCTTTATTCCATCTGAAAGAGCTGCACTTCAGCTCTCCTTCTTAAATTCTGGATTCAACAAAGAATAGTAATGCTTTGAGGCTGAAAATCTCTAAAACCACTCAGTGCCAACTTCAACGGGAGCAGAATTAGGTCAGCAGTAAAATTCACTCCCTCCAGGAACAGAGTTGAACCATCCAGTTGAGCAGAGAAGAAATTCTCACCACATGTTTCCATATTTGTAAAGACATTTAGGATTTGTAAATAGTAAAAGAAAAATAAAATACTTCTTCCCAAATATTGCTGTAGAGCAGGAAGGTCTATGTTTATGGACAAGCAAAAAACGGATTGTAGCATTTACATATTAAATGCATCTTTCCAAGTGCCACAAACTTGATGAGAGAGAAAATAAGAAATTGCAAGTATTCAGAACTGAGCAGAGATAGAAAAAGGGATGTCCAACAGTAAAAGAAAGAACAAAGCCATATCACATTGGTTCAGTAAGGTATTTGAAATGGGTTTTCTTTAATTAGCTGAACCGTAATACAAATTAAAAGTGAATTTCTTGTTCACAACATATTTCATTGGAGGGGAGGGGATGCAGCTGGCTATTTCCAGAGCAGTTGAAGCTAAAGCAGATTCAGTTCTGCAGGACTGAACAGGAGCCAGTTTCCATCCTCCTCAAAAGACTGAAAAGCAACTTGGCAGCAGAGAGTCTGACTGCAAGCTCCATCTCAGAAATACTTATGGAGCACGACAAACCTGTGGCAATTGTGACTGAACTCATTAAAATCACTACAGATTATTTAAAGCCCTCATGCCTGACATTCAGGTCCTTTATTATGCTTTAAATGCCTCAGAAATGAAACTGCAGACATAGAGCAGAAATGAGGGCTTTAATACTGCAGCTGATCACTAAGTGACCGGTAAAAGGAGTTTGGTGCCACATGGTATTTTTGGCATGAAATGTTAAACAAGATTGATTCTAGAATTTCTCTTTGTTTTGAAATCTTTTGCTTTCTGATGACAGAAGTGTTGATGATACAAGTGCCCAAGCCCAGCTTTCCGTCTGGATAATGACCAGAAGCAAAATAATCACATTTCTTGGATCAGTGTCTGTTTCATGATACGAGATAAGATTAATAGTTTCATGCTGATTTGCCATTTCCTAGAGTGGTGTTAAATTACAAATTTATGAGAGGGTGGGGGGAATGTGTACTGTATGAAACCCTTAGAAAAGGGCAAAACCAAAGCACAGTTATCATAAGATTAAACCATAAAACAATCACAGCCCTTTGGGGAACCAGAAGCTCTGTGCAGCCTCTCATCTGTCAGATCATCATGGGGTGCCTGGTTATTTCATGATAAGATTATCTAATGTTAATCTCACCACTAGAATTGCTTGCAACAAAAATGTTACCAACTTGTGATTTTAATTACTGGGCTCCTGAAGATAACTACTTCAGATCTGTTTAAAAAACCCCACTCCCCATGGTTTCTCTGAAGTTGGGAGTACTTCAAATATCAAACTTGTGGATTGGATGACTTTCAATAACTTTAATTCTGTGATTATTAAATCCTCTCTTCCCTCCTATTTTCACCTAGTTGACAGTATGAGACAGGAAGGTATTACATGCATACAGCATAACACACTTTCTTGCATTTAATTTCACAAACTACACCCAGAAATTGCCAAATGCCTCAAAAGAAATATACAATGCATCTGTAAACAGCCATTCTTGAAATGATACAGAAAGGGAAAAACTATTCTCTAACTCAAAATTGCCAACGTAATAACACTAGTATTAGCTAGCAGAAGTGGCAACCACCACTAACAGCTTCAGCAGCAGAAGCCAACAAGCCAATTCCCTGGATGAGGTTTCTGTTGAGCAATCTCCTCAGAGCCCACCATTCACTTTGCCAAAGAGATAATCTCAGGTATTAGTTACATCACTGGTGCTATCACACACACACCTTGTATTGTAATTTTCATACCTGTAAAGGTTGTTTTTTTAGCAAATGTCATTCTCCCACTATTCAATGAACAGTAGCAACCACCTGCAGAGCCACGCAAGCTAATTGCTATCATAGGACTCCAGCTGAAGACAACAAATTTCAGAAGGAGGTATGCAAAATCCCTTTAGAGAAACAGCTTTCAGTGGCAGTGTGGGGTGGGGTCCCTCAGGAACAAAATAGGAGAAAATATTAAATAGGAGAAAAAAAAAACCAAACAAATAGGAGAATTCGGGTAATTTGAAGAACCACCCACTGTATCACAAACTAGAGCCTGATCTAGTCCAGAACAACACCCTCACCAGGGACACAGTAAACTTGTTGGTAGTCCAGTTTGGGTCTATGTTTCTAATTACAGTTGGGGTCTGTGTTTTTAATCAAACTAAGGACATGGTGTTACAACTGAGGAATAACAAAAAAGTTCATTACAAGAGTCATAATATGGTAAAACCCAAACAGCTGTGACCTAATCACTGTCCCTGGATATTACCCCACTATTGTATTTTTCTGTGGATGAAACTAGAGAATAAGAACAGTTGAACACAATTTACAGAAGAGATTTGTCATGTTACTCACTAGTATGACACAATTTACTTATACATCAGTTATTTTATATAGGCATATATAACCTACTGCCTGCATTTCTCTTGTGCTTTTTATCATAAACATGGTTAGAGAAAAATCTAGATGAGCATTTCTCCTAAATTCACCAGTTCCTGCGATCTGTTTCTCACCTGAAGTCATAATCCTGTTTTTGACATCATAATCATTTGCACAGCCACCAATTGAGATGTCACAAATGGAGGATTATGGCCAGGTGGGGAATACGCAGCAGGAGCAGATGAACTCTAAAGAAACAAAAATCTTGTTTTCATGCAAATGTCCTTCATAATACAGAACAAAAGAACAAAAGAAGAAAAACACAATGGAGAGAAAATACAAGAAGCCAGATTGTTTCTAAATACGTGATCTCCCCAAAGTTTCCTCTGAGGAGTCAGTTATTGATTAACAACTCCATAAATCATTATATAAATAAACCAAAACTTCACATTGTATGATTGAACACACACACACACACACATCCCCACACAACCCCCCACCACCACCCATCACTACCACACATACACACAGTTTTCTACTTAACAAAAAATCAACAGAAATACTAGGCACTTTAAGAGAACCTGTAACCTTTTAGAGGTATTTATATACATTATGCCTGAATATTCCTGGCAGCAACTAAGCACTGTTATTCTTGTTCTATGGACAAAGAAACTGAGGTCAAGGAACACAAGGGACCTCTCTGAATCTTAGTCACAATCAGATCGCTCAAAATACAGGTATTCAAAAACTCAAAGCTGAAGTGGTCCAAATTCTGGAAGAACAGAAAATCAGTAGCTCTGGTTACAGCCCTGTGGGAGGCTATTACAGAAGAGCTACTCTGGGTTTGCAGTTCCAAACAGTTAAGAGAATTATGAACAATTTTTATATTTTAAAAAATCATTCATAAATTAATCTGTCTGAAATTGATTGTACCTATCAATCTGAATGCCAATAATCAGCCACTAAAAAAACCCCAAAAAAACAAAATCAAAACTGCAATCCAGATCCAAACCAAAAGACGCTTTATGTGTAAAGAGAAATCCAATCAGCCACACTGATATTGCTCACACTGTAATGCTGCTGCAAAAAAACATCTACCAGAAATTCTTCTAGTTCCATTTCTAATTGCTTCTTTTATTCAGCTTTGGGTAAGCAGCGCTAAATTGTAAATTGGTTAAATTGCCATGTTCTAGGCATTGCTGCTACACCCATATAAGCAAAAATCAGTGTTTCTGCACGAGTCTAATAAATCTAAGAAATTCATTTCTGGAAAGAGCAAAAAGCCATGGGACTTCACATACTTGCGTTCTGCCTCACTATTGCCTGTGATGATGCTGAGCGCATGCCATTAAATGTGACAGCACAGATAGCCTACAGCTCAAACAATTCCATCATCTGCCTGTATTCCAGTTCCTACACAGTCTTCTGGACATATCCTGTCCACATCTTGTCACAACACAGCAGATGTGGCAGCTCATTTCCTCATCAGTAAAGTAGAGGACGAACCTTAGCATGAAAATTGTGCCTTCTGTCCGGCTATTTTCCCTTTTCCTATTTGCAGTGCTGAAGTAATAGGGCTATTTCAAGTTCATTTGAATTGTCCAAATAGCCTCCCTGTATAATAAGTGTACCATTTGAAAAAGGAGTTAATTCAGTAGAAAGAATTTCTTGGCTTTGCCAATAATCACCTTGTATTGTGGAAGCAACCCCTCTTCCCCCCCCCCCCCCAAACATGAAAAAAATATAAGCAGACTTACAAACAGCATTCTAGCTTTTAAAAACTAACAGGCATGAGAGCAGACTGCTAACAATACACAATAGTCCAGATAACTGTACAACACCACAATTGCACTTAATAAAAAACCCACAAAACCCCCAAAATAACCAAAAACCACCCCCAAACCTAAGTATTATGTGTGGCATTTATTCATGACTTAAAGTATATGAGTTGCTGAATAACTTGAGGCTAACCTAAGATCTTACACTTTGCAGAAAAATACCTGAATATCCTAAGTAGATATTAAACAAACTGTAATTGCTGTCAAGTTGTATTTAACTTTGAAATCTGTTATTTCCATTTCAGACCACAAAAAAAGTTTGGCTGCCCAGAACCTTATAAATTTTCCCAGGCATACAGTCCAGTTTAATAAAAGATAAAATGCCTACCTAGAAATCTTGTCCCACATTTGCTTTATACCTGTGTTGTATTTCCTGTAAATAGAGGCCTTATTCATCCACTGTGTGTTACTGAGCATCCTCTTAAAACCTTTTGCTTTTACAGTCCAGCTGGTAAAAGAATGTTTTGCTCTTGTACAAATTTATGTATTATGTATTAATAAGGCTCAAATTCTATATTCAGAAAGCAGGTATGGATATTTATGAATAACCTAAAGAAAACTGCTTCAGAGAAAATACATTTAAATTCCCTCTTCCATTTTTTTTTTAAAGTATGACAGGCAGTTTGTGATGCTAGTAATCACTCTGAACATGGAAAGTGATGTTTAATTGTGCTCATGTGTCTTACTGGTGGCAGTTACCACACTTGCAAAACTTATATTCATACCAAAAATGACAGACATACAAGAATACGGTCAAGTTAAGAGCAGGAAGCAAGCAGTATGCAAGTCATAGTTTCATCTCACCTGTGCTGAAGCTTCACCTCTAATAGGAAAACACCGATATTTTTTAACTTTCACTTTTCTAAGAATCTGCAAATCTGTACTGAAAGCAAAAGTTCTATCATTTTGCGAAACGCAACACTGTTAATATTGAATCTTTACCTTTATGTGAAGGGAACACTGGGTGGAATCAATTGTATACTAAATATACATCCAAAACCTACATTTTCTTATCACCTTTGTAAGGCGAGCAGCACCCATACTGAGAACTACCCATGGAGGATCCAAGACACAGCCTCTACGTAACATACTGCAGTGATGGTTAAGGGATACTGCAGGAGGAGGCTGATAGAAAAATGCCACTTAAAACATTTTAACAAGGAGACAGTAAACCTTCAAGAATGAAAAAATATTGTTAGAAACATAAGTGACCAACTACATTAGACTTTGTTCAAGGTAAAAAAAGAATAGAGGATGCAAAACCCCATCTATGAAACCAAGGACAGAAGGCCAGTCCAACCACATCTGAACCTAGTCTGATGTAACAGCATCTAATTCTTAGAGGACATTTAAGTCTGCTGTTAAAGAGAAAAAGTCTGCTAGGTAACAGTATAACCAATGTCTCCCAGCCCCAAATCCTTCCTGTTATAAAACTGATTGCTAAGCAGACCTTTAAATAAAGTTTGGAAGTGAAATGCTCTCAAATGTTAGCCTGTGATTTCTGAAATTAGAGGTCAACTCTATTACCTCTTGATTCTTGACTTCTGAAATCCCTTAAAATATGGCACTTGCTTCCCATTTTCAGGAACGCGCCTCATGCAGCCAAGCATGCAAAGTCAATAAAGGTGTCTCTTCATCTGCTATCTGAAGCTTTATTTTTCTTCACTTATAAATTACAACTGGTTTTAGTAATAGCAATCCCTGCACACATTTGAAATGCACTTCCATTTTCCACGTTGCAAAGCTATATGGCTTCGTAAATACATGCAATTTAGGTTCAAAACCATAGCTCCAGGCACTACATATCACGAATTTTATATTACTGAAAATTAATGCCTTTTTTGCATATGCTTGAGCAATAAATTAAAAAGCTATGCTTTATATGTATCAATTGGGATTTTCTTAGCCTTCATTTTAAAAAAGAGTCATGCACACAGAGTTGCATTTCAGTTTCTTCTCTGGGCTTTTAATAAGAGAATATGAATTTATTTCAATTCATCAAAAGCAACTAACTAGAACTCTAGGAGTCCTGTATTTTGTACTGAAATTTGTACGTGTTCAACTGCATCAGTATCAACCTCTGAATTCAATTTTCTCACTGAAAAAAAATTGGCACCTGCATGTACTGCACTGATGGCAGTACCCAAGTAGAATAACCAAAGTAAGAGTTATCATTTCTTTCAGTACAGAAACCTACAGTTCCCACATTAGAGTTAGGTGGAAAATGACGTTATGATAATTGATGGACACAACGCCTAAATTATCCTTTGAAGCTGTTCCCTCTTGGGAGAGCTCTATTCCGTCCCAAAATCAGCATTCTCATGTACATGAATGGGAACACTTCTCTCCTGGCACTGCCTGCTCAACACAACACAAGACTAAGGGGGCATGCAGGATCTTCTCAGGCCACATGAAGAGGAACTTGGAATAGGTAACTGTAATTGAGCTTTTCCTTCAAAAGTTTACCTTTCAGTACCCTTGGCTGCTCTTGCCTCACCACAGCCTGCTACCAGTACTGTCCCTCCAGTTACTTCTACCCCAGCTGCGATAAGCAGCAAAATAGCATAAAATGGACAAGTTTTGTCTAAGCATCAGCCACATGGACTGTTTAGCAGCTAGATTTTAGCATTTACTCATCTGTCTTTTATCCAGTGTATGTTCTGATAGACTGTGCTACATATTTACTATCCCGCTACCTATAATGCACATCTATCAACATCCCTGGTCTTTACACATCAATTCCTTTCATTGTCTGGAGCTATTCCATCTCACAAGTGACATTTGTTCTAGGCATTTTTTTTTTTTCATATTTCACAATTAATCCTGCCTGCCTTCACTGAACGAAAAGCCTTTCTTCGTTAGCCTTTCAGCATCACCCCATACTACCCAACATTATTGCTCCTGTTTAGAAGCCTCTTAAATGCATTATCTTGTCTGGAGTTCCTACACCTAACATCATTTAGGTCCACACCTACCACCAATCCCTTCAGAACAAGTGCAGATCTACAGATGTGTGTGACTTGAACATTTGGACAAGACAAGGATACTACGGCTCAACAGTTTGTTTAGGAACATGAAACTGCTGTATCAGGACAGGGCAAGCACTTGTCCAGCCAAACAGCTCGTTTCTAGCCTGGTACCTCTCAGGACCCCCAGTGATGACAATAATGAGGAACCAACCACTCTTGGTGTAGAGAAGCCACCATGCCTTTGGTTCCCTCATTGTCTGCTTGAAACCCAGAGAAGTGCTGCTGGGGTGAGCCATGGGGCTTTGCAAATATCACCGATAATGGAAGGGAAAAAAAACCCCAAACCATACACAACAGCAAATGCAGTGGTGCTTAGAACTAGCTATATTTCCTGTCCAGGTGACAGCCTGCACATGGCATCTTATGCAAGTAATTTAATCCCATCTGGTCAATTTTTTTTTTAGACAGAACTATGGCTATTACTGAATGCTTACTGCAGGTGCATAAGAAATAGGGCAAGAGTTTTGCTCTCTGTTTGCTAACATAACCTCTCAGCTTCTGTAGCTTTCTCTTTCCCACCCCAGGCTGATCGGTTACAAAGGTCTGAATGCTGCACTAAGACAGAGTTTAGGGACCCGTTAACTTTAAGGCTACAGTGGAAGTGGCTCAACGGATGGCCAAGAAACAGCTTTGATACACCTGTTGGTTCTTCCTCCTCTCCCATCCCCTTAGGCATCCCATACAGCACCCTTCTCTGATAAAGAAGGAGAGCCTAGAGCCGTTTTAACATTGATAGCTGAGATGCTCGGTCACAAAAGACTTGAGGACAGAATAGAATGACATGATGGTTTGGGTTGGAAGGGACCTTAAAGATCATCTAGTTCCATTGACAGGGATAACTCCCACTACACCTGAATGCTCAAAACCTCAAGGCCAGGCTGGATGAACATTTCCATTTAGCTTAGCTAAAACTGCAAAGAAATAAGACGGTTCACCACGAGACATTTTGCTTGTGCTTTTCCAGTAGTATAATCTCCCTGGAACTGCAGCAGTGCCAAAACGTTCCATTCCCACATGGCTTGATTGAAGCAATGGAAGCCTTAGCACTTTCTGAAGGTAACTTTCAAAGTCTCTCCTGTATTACAAATACATTAAATGTACCAAAACATAATTCTCTCTAAATAAAATGTTATTCATGAAATCTTCAGACTATTATCCCATGTTTTCTTTTGGAACAGACGTGAATAGAACGGCATCGTCAATCAATCCAACAGATTTTCAGTGTATCCACAATGATTCTACCCTGCAATAAATTGGCTTGAATCATTTAAAAACTTCTATCTTAATGTTAGGGGAAGAAAAATTATTATTTTGATCTATTCCTCCTCCCTTTAAAGCACCTTGGGCAAGGGCTAAGAGTTAAAAGGAAAAATAACCAACAGCTGTATTATAGCAATCAAGCCTAAATAAAAATGACTGATCAATCCAGAAGAGAAAATATAAAAGACATCATCCCATAAAAACTACACGATGATTTTAACTCAAAAGTCTTCAACTCTGTCAAACGTGTTACAGTAATTAAATAAGCAGACAGGGTGCCAAAACTGAAGGTAGCTAGAACACCTACGTTTTACCCCTTTTCAAGCCTTCTTTCTAGATTACGAAAGCATTTGAAATTGTGTCCTTCTACAAACACTGTTCTATTAAGGTACTTAGCAAGAGCACCATAGGAAATTATGACTCAGAAACTAGTTGTATGTATTTCTCTGCTAGTATTTACAGCACCACAAGAAATGAGCCCAGGATTCCCTTCATTCTCCTTGCATTAGGCAGGAATTTGCAATTCCTGTACAGAAACTATTCCCATTACACTTCCTCCTCAAATGTATGTTTCATTACTTCTCTTGGATGAATCCCAGCTATGTTGTACTGCATCTAAGACTCCTATCAGTTCATTTTAAAAGCTTGTTTTCCTTCATAAAATGGTTGTGCCAGAAAATACACAATTCACTACAATTTGATCAAATGGCACCGAGCAATTGCTTGGCTAAAATTATAAAGAAATAAGAAGGTTCACCAAGAGGCATTTTCTGCTGGCCATATAAAATACACATCTAACACTAAAGCAACTTCGAACTTTTGAAAGGTGCTGAGGAGTTGAGTGCTTTCAGCTTTCACCAATTTCAAAGAGTCAAGAACACTCAGCATCAGCAGTAATAGCTCAAGCCCATGTCAAATCACTTTACTTGAATATGTATTTGAACATGCAAAGCAAACTACAAATATACCTGAAGACATGCATACAACAAAATTAAGAGGGTCAGCTTCCCAAGGGAGAGGATCACCTGAAAGGGAGTGGCAGATTACCCTTCCAAGGGCTAACCAAGAAGTCCTTCAGAAGAATCCCAAGACAGTATTCCTGTACACATGAAGGCACACAGACTCTTCTGATACTGCAAGATCACGCTAAGAAGTTTCCCCAAAGTAACTTTAAGACTACATCCATCATGCTGTTCAAATGAATTCTCTACAATGCATTGCACTAGGGAAGACTGGCTGAGATATGGCCGGCATCAATGACAGCATCATGAAAACTGAAAAATTACCTCTAAAAGGGTTTGAGGAGAAAATGCTCAACACTGCATTGCATATCACTGAGCCTGAAACAGAGCATGCTGTTCTATAATGCTTTTTCAAAGTACTATCATTAAAAAAAAATTAAGATGTATTAATGATAAACGATAATTTACAACACCAGTGAGCCAGTTAAAAGACAAACACTTAAGAAGCAAAAACGTCATAGTATGAACTAACAGGTTAACACTCAGTAATAGGCATAGGCAGCAGTTATAAAGGATACTATAAAATGACAAATACGACAAAACAGGAAAGAAGGACTATAAAAATGCTTTCTGATAGCAAACCACAAAAGAAGTCTTCCATGGGAAACAACAGAAGTCAACTTTCATGGTATATAGGCTGGACAAAACTGTTTAAAAAAAGAGTTGTAAGGAAAAACACCCTGCAGTGGGAGCACAAAGGGAAAGATATAGTTTGGTCAGACACATACGCCAAGAATGCAAGGATTGGGTGAATTACCAAAGTAAAACTAGAAATCTGGGAGAACTGAGAGAAACTGAAGAGAGGATGGGCAGAGAAAAAAAAGGATAGAGAAGTATTTTGTCTCTGATGTTTCTGATTTTTATATCATTTTTCCAATCTGATGAAAGCAACCAACAATCTCCAAGTAGAATTAATAACCCCACACAGAGGTAATAAATACGGATTCAAAGTGGAACATCTAATAAGAAAATAAAGTCTCTCTCTTTCCTGCAAATGGAGGATGATGACAATTCAAATGGGGGAAAAAAAAAATCCACCATAGCAAACAATATTCATAATATACGGCTTCTGCAGGCTACAGAAATCATTGTGAGGTGCTGTATACTGCAGAGTTTTATGACATTTTTTGGCTGAGTTCATGATTAGGAGATTACATAAGCTGTTTATTACTTGCTGCAGCCTATGGAGCGCAAAAAATGAACTGTTCATTTAATTTGCACTAAATTTGTACCAGATAGCAGAAAAAAGCAAAGCAACTCACTGAAGATAGAGCAAGCATTAAAACGCTGTGACTGAGAAAACGGCAAGACTTTCCAATATTACGTTGCAAAAAGAAAAGAAATAGTTTGATAAAAGACAATTAGTATTAAAAAAAGCTCCTGAACTCTGCCTGGACCCACGGATTAATGCCTAGCAACAGAAATGTCTGCATGTGCATTCACATGCACGCATGCATGAGCACAGTGGTTGTGGATGGACAAGGGAAGAGCTGGAGAACAGCATGGGGGAAGGGAGGAGAACAGCAATTCAGTCTTCATGCTTCCCCAAAGTCTCAACTAGAACTAATAAAAATGAATTCATCTGAATGTCTGTGATGGCCAAAAATTTAGTCACACACAGTCTGGCTGTCCAAATGAATGGTGAGGAAAGGGCTCACATCAATCAGCTTCATCTAAGAAGATTGGCACAACTTCAATAGGGATTGACAGAGTTCAGTGCCTGTCAGACTGATGAGCCAAGCACCAAGCTGAAAATGTCCTGACTATTCATAATGACATTGTAGTCCAGGGCCCTTGATTAATTAATTCAGGAACTAAAGCTTTCAGTTACTGTAAGAAGAATATTTGAGGTAGCTGTTTCTCATCCTTTACAACATATGAAATGCACATCCACCTCTCTGCACTCAAGCCTGAACTGGTACCATTACTGGAATGTCTTTGACTGCTGCTACTCAAGAGTTGATTCTACACTCCAGTTCCTCCCCTCTCTCAAACAATTTATTTTACTACAAAATAAATAAAACAATGTAAATGGTCAATACCTCACCTTTGAGAGACTTTGGTAAATGAGCCTTCTTCAAGCCACAGGAGAAACATTTGTCTTAATTGTTACTAATAATGTTGTCTTTCAGTGCTCTCCAAAAATCTCTGACCAACAGCAGGGTGCTTGCACAGCACTGCTAGAGATGTTACTGGGTGGTATTACACATGCAGACAATTAACGGCTTAAAAAAAGGTTGATCATTTTATTGCATTAATGTTCAGACAGGAGAAAATTCATTTTCATTAAGATAAGACCTTTCCACTCATTCTCAGCCTGAAATCTGGTTAGAGGAAGGCAAGGTGTCTGCTATATTAATGTATTCCAATTAAACAAAACTGGGTAACACAAACAGGAAACTTGAACAAGTTGTGCTGAAGTTGAGGGTCTGCTGCTACACTCTCTTGGGAATGCAGTCAGTCACACTGACTGTTCAACAAAAAACTTGAAGGATGGAAGACATTACACAGATGCCAGACTGAAGTGAGCTCTCTCCAACCTATGTTATCTCACCTATGTTGTCCACGAACTTGGACAGAGTACCTGATACGAAGTCAGTATCAAGTTAGTTGCCGTTTCTTTCTTCCACTACGCGTCATTTTTCTGTTTAGGAATGCCACTTTCTGTAGCATGATGCTTCACTAAACCTGCACAGAAAAACACTTCAAAGGGAAGCAACAAGCTTGACATAAACAGTACAAGTGAGATGCCAGATAAACAGCAGCAAAGACAAAAATGACGATTAACGCTGGGAGAGGTTATTAAATTACTTTACTTCTGCACTATTCAGTTTGCAC